>BMAU01014002.1:0-135412 GCA_019973935.1 Trichonephila clavipes
AAAGGGACGCATGATCTTTGACAATGTAGTTAAGGATTGTAAAATCATTAGGATCAAGACATGAACGGGAAATGTTGCGAATGGCAGCAACCTAATCAAAGAAAAAAGTTTGATATTACTGCTAGCAATCGTTGAGACAGAAGGCTAGAGAAATAAAATAATTCCTATTAAATAAAAATAAAACCTATTGAATAAAAATAGTCCCTATTGAAATAAATAATCACTATTTGAATCCGATATTGCTCACTATTTCATTTAGTTTAATTTTATTTTCTCGGAACCCTATTTTTTTTTCTAAAATAAAAGTAGCCTAAGTTATTCCTTATAACATTAGCTATCTGCCAGTGAAAGTTTCGTCAAAATTGGTCCAGCCGTTTCAGAGATTATAAAGAAAAAAGTCTCGGAACTAAAAAAGGAAAGTATTTGAAGTACTACAACTATAATTAATAATAATTACTGCTCATAATGATATTTACAACGTTTATCAGTATGAAATGAAAATTGCATAAATCAGTGACTATAAATGTGTTTTACTTTCTCTAAAGTAATTTAAAACGTTGAGAGTGCTATTAATTTTGAAATGAAATTGTTCTCTCTGAATTCATAATATGTCGTTATAATTAAGCTTCCTCCCTAATCAGCATTCTGAGGCTGAAAAGTATGTACAACTTACAAGCAAATTTGATATATGAACTTTACTATAGGTGTAGTCAAGGGATTTAAAAACATTCATTAGTTGATGTTATGCTTGAAAAATTGAAAATTTAGTAAACAAAATGATCTACGCAAACTGTTAAAATTATATGAGCTATTCAAAGCAAGATTTATTTGAAAGTAAATGTTTAAAAAAAGTGTATGTATGTATCTTTGTAAACACACGGTAGAAGTTAACTTCATCGGCTTATATGTATTGAATTGTGTAATTAAGTTTTATTTTAAAGTAATCTTATATATAATTAACAAATTTTTTTTATCATTATTATTTCAAACTGTATTTAAAAAAAAGTAATTAGAAATGGAAAAGGTATAAGTAAAAACAAAATGTTCAATTTGAATACATAATACTAAAAAATAAAAATTATTGTATACATTTATAGAAAAGTATCATTATTATTAGTCTATTTACATTATGCTTATAGGTGTTTCAGTACATACTTTTTTTTATCAAAGGCTTGTGGTAACTAAAATAATAAATGTAGGTTTTACACTCAATATCATTTAAGAATCTAGAAAACACAGCATTAATCATAATATTTGATTTTGTCGCCAATATTATTCTGTTATTTTGTAGAGGTAAGGCGAAATTGTCTTTTTACGTCTTAATTTCCCCCCTATTTAAGGTAAAACTGGAAACTTGAGCAATATTGTCTTAACCAATCCTTCATCATTTCTTCCTATATGAACTAGCTTTCCAACTACACTATTTTCTAAATCATCTGTCACATCAATATTTGTGGTAATCATGTTGAAGATTCAGAAATCCACCACTAGAGAGCTGGAGGAATCGAAACCGAAACTTTTGGACCACTCCTTCACGGGAGGACAATTCGCCATTCTTTCTGATGTCATGACTATGCGATTGACTTTCTGCCCTTCATGCCTAAGCGCAGGATGAACTCCATTCATTCTAAACTATAATCTTTAGTCAATTATTATTCGCAATCTAAATGTAACAATATCTGATTTGTACCGCCATATGTGAGCGTAGAATATCGATTAAATTGAAAACTGGAAGAGGTGAGTCCTTTCTTTTGTTGAATTCCTTTTGTATGAAAATCCTTGATGTGTACTATTCTATATTTAAGTCTAATCGTTTAAAAACAAAATTCTTAACTCTAATTCTAATCTAATCTAACATACATATTATTTGGTCCGTCGATTTGCCGAAGAGCCCGATGGATAATGGGCTTCTAAAGCAAAAAATCTTAAAATCAATCCAACATTTTGATAATGTTGGAAAGAGATCGAGAGATTCGAGGAGAGAATTCGTGACGCAATCGCCGAACCGGATTGCTCGGCTGCGCTAATTGATGTATTAAAATCTAAAATCGAGAAATATGAGAAAAAATTAGAAGAGACATTTTCCGAATTGAATATAGATGTAGGTGAAAAAAAATGGGGAAAATACCTCGATATGCAGGGTTCATTATTAAATTGCTCTGTATCGTTACACATACATTCAAAAAAGAAACCGGAAAAGAAAATTTGGAAAATAAAAATCTAGTTGCAAAAATGCCTAAACTTGAATTGCCACAATTTCATGGGGAAATGGAATATTGGATAACTTTCAAAGAATTATTTCAGGCGACGGTAATTGATAATTCGGATTTAACAGAAATAGACAAATTGCAATATTTATTTGCGTCAGTAAAGGGTAACGCTGCTAAATTAATTCGAGGTTTCGCAATTAAAAAAGAAAATTTAAAAAATTGCTGGGAATTATTATGTGAGAGATATGAAAATAAAAATCAGTTAGCAAATTGCCAAATTAACAAATTATTTAGTATACGTACAAACAAAGCAAACTCGGCAAAACAATTGTTTGAAATACTAGATAATTGTAACGAAAGTGTAAGAAATCTAACTGTATTAGGGTTGGAAATAAATCAATTGAGTGAGCTAATAATCATAAATCACTGCACTTCTAAACTACACGAAGAAATTGCTCATCGCTGGGAGTTAACCTTGAAATCAGATACTTATCCAACACTGCAAGCATTTCGTATGTTTATAGAATCGGAGGCACGTGCGTTAGGTTTATTAAGTGGAAATGCAGACGCTCCCAAATCGAAATTCTTAACAAGTAATCAAATTATTAACAAATCGTACGCAGAGAGTAGAAAAAATGTAGGGTTTGAAAAAGGAAGTCGGTTTAGTCAGAGCAATTTCAATCAACCAAAGAATTCGTTAGTATTTAATGCAAACTTAGATAAAAATTATTCATTCTCATGTGCGATTTGTAAAGAAAACGCGAGTCATCCGTTATATAAATGTCCTGTTTTTAACCGAATGGAAGTTGAAGAGAGAATAAAAGCCATTGAAGGGATTTGCTGTACAAATTGCCTCAGAAAAAATCACACCACGTCTGAATGTAGAATAAACATTGGATGCAAAGACTGCAAAGATTGCCACCATACTTTATTGCATGTTTATAACGTAAACGGTTCCGCGTTGAGTGAAAATAGTCAAAACGTAGTGGCGGTTTCTCGAGGGTGTCAGCTGAAGGGTAATAAACAAACCAGTCCCGTGCTTCTTTCGACCGCGATCATAAAAATAAAGTCTAAGTCGGGAAAATGCATTGAATGCAGAGCTTTAATAGATAACGCTTCGCAATTATCTTTAATTTCGGGAAGGCTTAAAGAAAAATTAGCCACCCTGTAAAATCGGAAAACATAAAATTTCGGGAATCAACGGGGTAAATGCAGAAACTTCACTACATAGTTGTACAATCGAATTCACTCCTCATTTCTCGTCTCTAAAATTTAATCTTGACGCTATAGTAGTTCATAAAGTTACATCACCTCTTCCTAATTTTCAATTTAAAAATCGCTAATTTCCACATTTAAAAAATCTGAAACTCGCAGATCCAAATTTTCACATTTCAAAACCAATAGATGTATTATTATTAGGCGCGGAAATTTATGCAGATCTGTTGGAAGGATTGCCTATTTTTGGACCTGCTGGAACACCAACAGCTATACCTACTAAATTGGGATATATCCTCTCTGGAAAAATCGATGCACCTCCTCTTAAAGAATCCATAGTTAATTCTAGTTTAAACGACCAACTATCAGAACTTTGGAAACTCGAAGAAGTTCTAAAACTAATGCTAAAATTCAAATTCCTGATCCTTGTGAAGAAAGTTTTTCAAAATCGGTGAAAAGAAATAATGAAGGTAGATATATTGTTAATCTTCCTTTTTAAAGAAAATAATACTCTCGGTGAAAGCAAAGAAAAAGCCGTACAATTATTGTATGCCTTAGAAAATAAATTTCACAAAAATAAACAATTCAAGGACAATTTTCTAAATTTCATGAACGAGTATTTAGCACTCGGACATATACGTGAGATATCTCAAAAACGGGATGACGAAACACCTAATTGTTACATTCCTTATCATATGGTAATAAATGAAAAATCTACCACAACCAAATGTCGTGTTGTTTTTAATGCTTCGTCTAAAACAAAAAATGGTAAATCATTAAATGATGTTTTGATGACAGGGCCTAAGTTACAAACTGAAATATTTAATCATTTAATTAAATTTCGATCGTACAGGGTAGCATTCGCAGCTGATATCGAAAAAATGTATCGCCAAATCTTAATTTCTGAGGAAGACTGTAAGTATCAAAGAATTGTTTGGCGAGCCACTCCCTCTGATTCATTAAAGTCCTTTGAACTCCAAACTATCACGTATGGCACTTCATGCGCACCGTTTCTCGCTTTGAGAACGCTGCAGCAGTTATACCAAGACGAAGAACAAAACTTTCCCTTAGCAGCAAAAATAGCTCGGGAAAATATTTATATAGACGATCTGTTATCGGGTGCAGACACAGAAGTTGAAGCAAAATCGATTATCATTGAAATTCAAAATTTACTGAAATCGGGCGGTTTTATTCTTCGAAAATGGTCAAGTAGTCACCCAAAGGTTCTTCAAGATCTAGATACATCACTTTTAGCTTCGAAGCCGTTACATTATCTTGGTGATGAAGAATCTAAACAACGCGTGCTAGGGTTAATCTGGAACTTGAAAACAGATTCGATTCAAGTTAAAGTAGTACATGAAGTAATTGTAAAAACAAAAAGACAAATTACTCCGTCGTAGCGCAAATCTTTGATCCTCTAGGACTATTCTCACCCTCGGTTATAACTCTCAAAATAATGTTACAAGAGTTGTGGAAATCTAAAGCCTTTTGGGATGATCCTTTACCCTCATCCATTCTGGAAAATTGGAATAAATTCACTAAAGAAAGTAAACTACTATCTTTAAATATATTTTTAGATGAAGATGAAATTCTTCGGGTAGGTGGCAGACTCACTAAACAGCCTACTCTCTCATTCGATCAAAAATTTCCGATAATCATTCCCAAACATCATCCTATTACTACTTTAGTAATTAGACAATTCCACCTTCGTGGTTTTCATTCAGGAACTCAAATGACATTATCTTTAATTCGGCAACACTATTGGATACCAGATAGACGGTCGACTGTTCGACGAGAAATAAAACGATGTATCGAATGTTGTAGATTTAACTCTAAACCATCGTACCCTAAAATGGGAGATCTACCGAAACAAAGAATCACTCAAACTCGCCCATTTGAAATCGTCGTCATAGACTTTGGCGGACCTATTTTGACTAAATGTCAACACCTTCGAAAGTCTAACACAAATTTAAGTCCTATATCTGTCTTTTCATATGTCTAGCTACAAAGGCAGTTCATCTTGAACTCATCTCCACTTTATCAAGTGATGCCATGCTAGCCGCACTGCGTCGATTCATTGCTCGACGTGGTCATCCGTCTGAAATCCATTCGGACAATGGCACTAACTTCATAGGAGCCAACAACTACTTGAAACAACTCTATATGCTGTGTGAAGAACACTCAATACAAAAGTATTCTACAGATAGAAATATTAGATGGAAATTCATACCCCTATGCTCCGAATTTTGGAGGTCTTTGGGAGTCCTCAATCAAGTTAGCCAAGAGGCATCTTATCAAAACCTGCAAAGGACATCTTCTGAGTTTTGAAGAATCATCGACTCTGTTGTGCCAAATAGAAGCGTGCATCAATTCTAGACCCCCTGGTCCCACTTTCCAGTGATCCAGCAGATATACGAGCTCTCACACCAAGGCATTTCCTTATCGGAGAACCCTTACTTGAAATTCCTGAGAGTAAATCAATAACTAATACTTCTTTAACCCTCTAACTGGATACCTTCCTCCTGAAAAGTTATTCCGAAAGCGTTTAACTCTTATTTTTGCGATTCCCTTCAAAAATGCAACAGACTTTTTCTTTTCCCCCTTTTTAGAACTTGGGAGGTCGAAGGGGAAAATTTTACGACCCAGTTCGGTCACTTTTGAAAAGTAAGAACCAAGAGATCAATCGTTTACAGCTAGCTGTTAAGTTGCCTTGGGCAATCTTCTTTGAAAGCGTAGATATCCTCTCTTGATCAATCCTCTTTGAAAGATACGGTGTTTCTTTCTCCTATATGTTCAGTCACAGTAAAATTAAAAACGAAATGAAAGGTAAAAAAAAAAAAGAGGAAAAAATGAAAATAAATAGTATGTTAGAAGTTGAAAAATAATTATATTTTCTTCAAAGAAAATTTATTTTTCTGTCATTTTTTAAAAATTAAATTATATATATATTTGGTATTGCGATTTGAACCAGAAAAAAGCATCCTGTATTCATTTTTGAATATGAGAGTAAGAAAACGCTCTCACTTTCCTGTTTTTTAAAAAAGTAATGAGGTAAAAAGAGCAAAGGCCCTATCTCATTTTTAAACAAAAACAAAATAAATATTACATACAATGATTATATTTATGAAATAAAACCGATCTTTCTCTATTCAGTTATATTTTTAATTTGAAATAGCATAAAAAAGGATTTCAATACTTTTAATTTATTTTACTTAAAATCATATAAAAGATATTTTTATGTTAACTGAATATTTTTCGGAAAAAAATTTAAATTTTCCTTCCTAGTGTTCTCTTTTCGAACTTCTTGTATTAAAAAAATTCCTTTTCTACATCGGCATTTGTGATGGACATAACACACATTCAGTCAATAATTTTTAATTTTAATGGGGGATATACTTCTTTACAAATGCGCATGACAGTACTTCTAACCATTTTCTACTCAAGTTAAATTTCTTATCTTTCTGTTTCTTTTATTACAAGGAAAAATGTCACACATCAATAACTACATTTTCACACAATTCAGTCATTACAAATTCTATTGTGAGAAAGTTCTCCCTAATTAATCTTGTCTTTCAAAACAGTACACTTAAAGCAATTTTGTTCAGTGAAGTTAACCGACAGTTCCACAATGTATTCATACCAAATTTTAAAAACAAATTTAACTCTTGGAAATGTATCCTGTATTAAATTTTTCAGTATACACAAATATTTCCTGCTGTAGGGAAGATATAGTATGAGATGTGGTGTGCAGTTGTGAAAGAATGTTTTCGTACGTGTAGACTATTTTTGAAAATTTAAATATCACTGAAGCTGATCATATAACTGCAAATTAGCCTTATTTTAATGTGTGCTGGCATCAAAGTAAAACACTTTACAATATTAAACAGCCTATGGGTTTATACTCAATATCAAACTATTCGCAAAATGGCCTACAACTTCTATTCAAATTGTAAAGAAACTGAAATATAAATATATCTTACTGCAGTCAAAAATATTCATCATATGTAAGTATCCTGTTGCTCTACTTATTTCTGTACATTTTAAAAACTGTAGCTGAATGCAATTTTTTATATTTATAAACGAGGCATAACAGCTCACACAGTCGTAAAAATGTCCTTATCATTTTTAAATATACTACTATAAAACGTATATGGATTGTAAGATCAGTTGTAAAATCCTAAAAGCTTTTAGAGGAGCTAAAATCATGTAATTTTGGACTGATCAAATTTTTAATATAATACACACACACACACACACACAAATATACATGTTATTAAGCAAATACATTGGAAAAAATTAAACTTCCTTCTGAAATAAACGTAATTGAAAGAAAAATGTTTAATTGCAAATGAGTGGAAATACATGTTTATCTAAGGGGTATCCCCAAAGTGAGGTAATCCTCAAAGTTAAGACTCAAACTCAGAAGCACAACAATCCACGAGGGCCAGGAACTACTGTGCCCATCATAATACACGTGACCATTGGATGCTGAGATGCATGGACAGATGTCCCGATTTGGTGGTCTGTCTGAAGAGAGACCTTCAGTGTTTAAGACCCGAAGCAAGCTTGGTACTCACTTATCGACCCAATGTAGCGGGAATGAAAGGCAGTCGACCTTGCGCAGCCCGTTAATAGAACCCCAGACCTGTGGTGTGGAAGCACGATACACTACCACTCGATTCTATTCAGTGAAAAATAAAATTTAATGTTAGAATCTTATATAAATCCCTGAAGAATGAGGGAGTCCAAACTTTTTTTTTCATGTAAACTGTTTAGACGAAAATGGTTAATTATGAACATTTCACAAGTTGCATAAATTAAAATTAACCGTTATAGTTTACTTAAATTTTTAAGGGTGAAAAAGGTGTATTTCGGCTGCACGAATTAATTTTAAAAGGAATACAGTTACGAAAAAGTAGTTCAAATCTATCTAAAGTAGGGTTGGTTACCTTACATATTGTCAAACACAACAATGAATTGGAAGCCAATTCCACAATTCGTTGTTATAAAAATGTATGGAAATTTACAAGATTTATTTTTGCATTTGTAATTTATATATATATATAATTTTTCCTGGGAGCTTTAAAAGCTAGAGCGGCATCCATCAAAACCGCGGTTCTCTCTCTGTTTTCCAGATCGCCCTGACTAAGCCGGCTCTGCCATAGTAAATGAAAATGCCGGATTTTGTTTGTCAAGATCATTTTATAGCAAACTGCATTTTCATGTATTTTAGATGGTCGTTTTATATTTTCTACGTCAATATCTTAATGTCTGAATTTAAAATTACATACAATTCTTGACATTCGCATCAATGACCATGATAATTTTTATTAGTATATGAATGTGTCATCAAACGATTACATGACTAATATTAACAAAAAAAAATTATTTTAACCATTTAATTGATATCAAGTATAACATAACGCACACAAATTTTCTAAACTTTAAAATAAATATTTCGAAAACTACTTCAGATATACTCAAAATTTTTTATTCCTACGCTTTAGCTTCTCAGTTTTGCTTCTCTATGTAAGAATTTATTGTAATTGTATATTCATCAATTTTTTAGTATATTTTTGCTCTTAGCATGCGGTTTTTCAACCGAATTGTATGAAATCTTCGAAATATATTAAATGAATGATTGAATATTAACGTCGCACTGTTCAGCTACACGAGGGCTTTTGGCGACGGACCACGTAATTTTGAACCATGGTCAAATGACGTGGACGACACCTGAGCTGGCACCCCCTCTCTAACTACCCCACCACACCAACGTTAGGACGTTTCAGCTCTCGACAGATTTAACGTGCATCGCTGCCCTACACGGCGGGTCTTTAGTGGTACTGGGCTCGAACTCGTGACAAAGCAAGCCACGTTCCGATACCTATATACTCTCTGCTACCGCGGCGAAATATATTAAAAGATACCAAAGAAGCTATATAATAAAATTTGAAATTTTTATTATACTCAAACAATTGCTAAAACTTATGGTAAATAATTTTTAACTGCGCGATGCATTTTTTCGAAATTTCAAATGGAATTTCTAACATAAAATTTCTAGCTTTATAAGGTCGAGATTTCAAAAACATATCCAGATTTTAATTACTTATTCAGTTAGCCTTTAAAAAAGATAAATGTTGAGGTATATTGTATAAATAGATATTTTTGAACAATATATAATTCGAATGTTTTTCAATAGCTCGAATTTAAAATTGATTTTTATGTTTATTTATATGCATAAATGTTTACTGTAAATGTTTCCGTATATTTTTTGATTACCATTTATTCAAACATTCAAGTTATAAAAAAAATGTGTGAAAATCTTCATTCATGTTGTCTTTGATGTAAACTGAAGTTCAAGCACTTAAAATTCAAATATAATTCGGTGTATTTTAACAATATATAACCAGGCACTGTACTTAAACTTCCCTGAACACTTAGGCTTTGAAATCTAAAAAAAAAAAAAAAAAACTAATAAATCTTAATTAGTTTTTTTTTTTTGTTATTATTTTATCAAAGTGTAAGAAAATGTTTCAAATGATTTGATGAAGTTTAAATTTATTCATTTTCAGTGGTTGGAAAATTGAAAGGTTCCAAATTTTAAAGAGTTTGATGTTTTATTAATTTTTCGGTATCTTATAATAAAATAATCAT
This sequence comes from Trichonephila clavipes, assembly GCA_019973935.1. Classification (NCBI taxonomy): domain Eukaryota; kingdom Metazoa; phylum Arthropoda; class Arachnida; order Araneae; family Nephilidae; genus Trichonephila; species Trichonephila clavipes. The sequence continues at coordinate 10,080 of BMAU01014002.1, forward strand.
GTTTCAAAAAACTGAAAGCTTTGAATAAGAAAAATGAAGCGAAAGAATATACTTAAAAAGATATAATTTGTGTAACTATATAAAATAGCAGATTGCCCTGACACGCCCCAACTTGTTACAGTTTGAAATTAATATGAAACCAAAGGGAATTGTAACATATTTTACTTTGCTTTGGGACTTTTGGAAACTTTTTAAAATACAAGCTAGCAAAAACACTTCTTGGGTTGTAAAGAAATTTATCCCGATTTTTTTACATTGCCCAGGGTCAAAACACGGGGTTCCCTGCGAGCCATAAAACTCCTGCTGTGTTGCTTCCTCCGACCCTCATTATCTTTCAAAATGTTAAACCTTAAAAGGGGGAAAGGATTTCAGAAAAGTGCGACTAATCCGCTTTTGAAAACGATACTTGAAGGCAGAAAAATCCGTGCAGTCCATTTTCGAAGCCTCTCTAGTAGGGCGGAAAAATCCGTTCTGTCCAAATGGAGGGTTAAGTCTCTCTTGCAGATGGAAAAGTCTTTTGAAGCTACGTCAACACTTCTGGGATCGTTGGCACAAGGAAGTTCTACATCACTACCAATCCAGGCCCAAGTGGAAAGCTTCCCAATCTGGAGGTACAAGTGGGCAATCTAGTTCTGATATCTGATGACAACAGACCCCTCTCTCCTGGCCCATGGCAAGAATACTAAAACTCATACCAGGCACGGATGGAACCAATAGAGTAGCCATTCTACAAACCGGATCTGGACTAACTCGTAGATCGATTAACAAAATTGTTGTCCTGCCAGTTTGCGCCCGGGAGGAGGGAGATTCAGAAATCCACCACTAGAGAGCTAGAGGAATCGAAACCGAAACTTTTGGACCACTCCTTCACGGGAGGACAATTCGCCATTCTTTCTGATGTCATGACTATGCGATTGACTTTCTGCCCTTCATGCCTAAGCGCAGGATGAACTCGATTCATTCTAAACTATAATCTTTAGTCAATTATTATTCGCAATCTAAATGTAACAATATCTGATTTGTACTACCATATGTGAGCGTAGAATATCGATTAAATTGAAAACTGGAAGAGGTGAGTCCTTTCTTTTGTTGAATTCCTTTTGTATGAAAATCCTTGATGTGTACTATTCTATATTTAAGTCTAATCGTTTAAAAACAAAATTCTTAACTCTAATTCTAATCTAATCTAACATACACATGTAATAAATATTATTCACATAAACAGTTTGATAAGGCAATCCATTTGTATCAATTAATTGCATCTTATGAAATTTTTGATGTACGAAAGTTTCTTCTTCGTTTGAAGTACAACTAATATACACATATTTTGCAGTTGCAGTTATTTTGCCCTCATATGCATTCAATATTTTATTATTATACTCATTGACGGAATTGTTAGTGTTGAGGAATCGTATATCTGAGGAACCTTAATTTAGCTTCTTCCACAGAACAAAATCGAGACTCAATCAGAGTTATTTCTATTTCATCAAGTTGTTCACCGTTTCCACAATTTTTGTAGGTATGGAAGAAAATTGTTGATTCTCTTGACGCATGACTTCCTTTAGTTCATAAATGTTTAGCGACCAAAATGTAACTGACAATTTCCAGTTTTTTTGTTTTAAATTGGAATCAACTTTCAATAATAATTGAGCACTGATCATACTTATCTCATCAATTATTATGACTTTTTTTGTATTTGAAAAGAGTTCTGCATTGCTGAGCAGCTTCCGAATGTAAAGGAAATAATCTTGATAAAGAAATATTTAAAGCTATATGAACAGTCGTTCCTGAAATAGCTACTGCTGCTTTACCAGTCGAAGCACAAGTTATATATGAGTGACAGTATCCACCATTGTTCGTATAGCGAGAATAAATTCTCATCAAAAGTTTAATGGCGAACGTTTTAACGCATCCGGCAGGGCCAGTAAAAAATTATTTGAAATGTAGTTCGAAAAGATGATAAAAGATGCGAAATAGCATGAAGTAAAAGTCCTTTTTGTGTGTGTGTTTTTCGTTTGATATTCTCACTACTTGATAGAAATATTCTTCGGGCATTAAATTTTCTCTTTTTTTGCAATAGTAGTAAATTTGTAATAGTAATAGTTAGTAGTTTAGTTAGTAATGTTGCTAAGTATATATATATATATATATATATATATATATATATATATATATATATATATATATAGATGCCATTATTGAAACAAAAATGAATTTTTCATTCGCATTTTTTCCCTTGCCAAAATCGGTGATTTTCATTTGTCTCCAGTTTTTCTTGTGTAACCCTTGAGAAAATGTGAAGTGGACTTGATGAAGCAGATGTAGTTTGCCAATTTGGCGCGAAACTGGTTTTCGTAGCCAAACCCTTGGCGTTTCGTAAAATGGCCTTTTTTATTAAAGTTTTTATTTTTTGAAGGCTTAATTTTTAAGTTAATGGTTTACAATTTGACACATCGATTGAAAACAATGATAATTTTTAAAACAAATCTAAGAGTTTTTTAGTAAAAAATTCTCGTAAAAAGGCTAATTGACGAAAAACGCTAAAAACATTTTAAAAACCTTAATTTTTAAGCAATTGTTTTTTCCTATTTTTGTAAATATTATGGATATTAGTATACACAGAGAGAAAAAGTTTCGTGAGATTACTTTTACAAAAAACTAAATTATTTAATATTTTCTTAAAATTTTGATTATTTTTTGAAAACTCGTAACCCCCCCAGTTTTTGGCATTCTAAAAGAGAAAATCATGAACTTCTTAGGGTAAAATATAAATTCATTAAAGTGAAAGGAAATTGAACGGAAACAGTTTAAAAATCATTTTCATGTAAACGTATCGATTTTGACTCATTTAAGAAAAAATCGTAAAAAATAAGCAAATTTTGTAGAACAATTATGCCGTATCTCGGCGAAAAAAATGAGCTTTCCAATTCTGTAACTGTTTTTTGTCTGAGTTTGATAAAAATAATTAGATGGCTTTTGTTTCGTCCAATTTATAATAAAACAGATTAGTTTAAATAATTCACAACCACACAAAAACTCGGCATTCTAAATCTTTTTATTTATTTTTTCGCTGTTGTTATTTACACAAAACCATAAATCTTTTATTTACAAAATTGCTTCAATACAAGTTGAGTTGTTTCATTTATTATTATAAACTTCTTAGAGTTTTGAATTTATTTTAGTTTAAACATATATATTAAACTACATCTCGGGGTTATGATATAAATATTTGTTAAACTTGTGGCAGCTTTTTTTAAAAACGTGGTGAAAGTCGGAACTTCATGTATCTTTAACTTACGTTCATCCCGTAACCGTAACTGGTAACGCGTAACGAAAATTTCCCCCTAACATGCCATAAGAAGTTAACTTCAGCTAGAAAGGCAATGGCTTGACAATTGCTTCATTTATGATATTTTATTATAATTTTTTCTTTCAGCATGTCTAAATTTTTTAATACTCATTTTTTATAAAACTCTCATTTTTATACCCGGTGTATAACGCGAACTTCTAAATTTCGATCCTATTTTTTGTGTTAAAGTGCGCGTTATACGCCGGATTTTACGGTACTTAAAAACAACTTATTGAGTTTTTTTATTATAAAATAATTAAATTGATAGTATTTAATATATAAATTTGCCACTGCATCTCTGACACTAATAAAAATTTGATTGTATGTAAGCTAAGTATGGATTTCGAAGGCTATTTTTTCCGAATTCACTGGCCATTTGGCGCTAATACATTGAGGGTTGAATACCCTAAAGGACTACTGCTTATGCACTAAGTCTCCAAATGAGTTTTCTTAGTCATGCGATCCCCTTGTAAGACTTATTTCAAAATCCTTTGAGGGCATTTCGTGTATATAATCTATATGCTATATTCAAAAAGAGACCACTCATCCGTTTTGGATAAAATATGCTGTTTTTAAAAGGACAATATAACTATAACCATGATGTCTATAGTCAAAGACACAATGTTTATTCCTGTGATTAAACTGGAATGTATAGAAATTATGCAGAAAACTTTTAAATATTTATATATTTTGAAAAAAATACATTAATCATTTCTGGAAGAGTTATTTTCTGTTATAAGAACTATTATTAATTCCTTAAAATCATAACAATTATTTTTGATATTAAGAGAAAAAATATAACTATCTCTCATTGAAACTATTCCTTCTTGAATCTAACTGAATGTCTATACTGCTTTGTTACTAAGGAATTATTATAAGATACCGATGCAAATTGACTTGAAACATTCGAATGCCTTAGGTCGGCTAATAAGTCTAAGCAATACCCTTATCCAGCAATCAATAAAGTACTCTCTCTTTTGCTGTGAAAGTCCTGTAGGAAATCTATTCAGTTCGCGAAATTCTTTGCCGAAACTTAGATCATCTAAGATACAATCTGTGTTATTCAAACTTGTTCAAGGAGAAAGATGGGAAGCATAGAAGCGAATGTATCTCTCTGGGTTATTTTCAGAGGAACGGTAGTAATCCCCAATACTAGATGGTTCCCTGAAGGAATTAGCATTAATTCCATTAGGATAAGTCCTCGGAAGGATTATCTGAGACGGGTAACGAATTCTCTGAAGCAAAACACCTATTAACACTTTACCTACGAATTCGATTCTATTTTATTTGATTGCGCTGAAGGTAATTAGTTACAGAGTGTCTTAGTTGAACAGCGTTCGAAGGACATGTAGATGTTATTAGCTTTTACAGAACTTGAATGCATGATATGTGTACATATGCTCTGTAAGTTTGAAGAAATGTTTTTGTATGTTTATAATATGTGTTTAAGCTTTTGAAAGACTGTAAAAAACAAATTAACAAAGTATTTAAAAATTTTTCAAAACAAATTGAAATTGAGTTAAATTATTCAAAAAAAATTAAATATAACAATCCAAAAGAGTTTTTTCATTGTTCAAATGCTTCTTATACTGACAGTGATGTTTTCATATTTTGTTTAATCTGCCAGAAATGGTATATTTATAAAACTGATAAATTTATAAATATTTGTAAGTGTAAAATTATACTTCTCATAAAATGTTTAATTTAAACGTAAATGTCCATATTTAGTATATTTGTATAGATGTATGTAAATATGAATGAATATATAATCTAAGACCTGTTTTCGCAGTTGTGTGAACTACATTTCAAATTTAGACTATTAAACGTATCCTGGTTTATTTTTAACGATGAGGTATATTTAAAATTAAAAAGTGTAACTGACAGACTAAAAAGTGTAACTGACAGATTTAAAGTGTACTGACAGATTACATATATTCAATATCAAGATTTAAAGAAAAAATACCATAAACGTTTGATACAAATTTAATTTTTAATAAGTAATCTCTAATAACTGCAAATCACTTCGATAATTTTAACTCGAAAACGTGCAAAGAACATGCATACTCTAGAAAGTTGAATCAAATAATTTAGTTGTATTTATATACTATCTTTGATTAGGTTCTTGTTACATGTAAATGTTTAATTTATTCTTAAGCGTCGATTATTTTACATACTTATAGTGGCAATGTAAAACGTTTTATAACAATTACTTTATAAGTAGGATTATAGAATAATTTTAGAATATTTTGTTATTGTAGTAATGTGAAAATAGGTTACGATTTGTTAAAATTAAATAATATTTTAATAAACTGTTTTGTGTTACTTTTTTAAAATTTAAACTGAGTGAATAAGATATCAAGGAAAATATTTTGCTATTATAAAGGGATACAAATGAATTCTTTGTAGTACATTCGAAATGATAAAGATTCAAATTTAACTCACATAGTCTCTTAAGTCCCCTAAACCTATTTGGAAAATGATTTGCTACCTCCTTAAGCCCTTTGGATCCGTCCTAGACTTCAGGGAACTTGATAATGTGAAATAACAGAAATTAGAATGCTTTGTATTACATTATTCTATATTACAATCAGTGCCCTTTGAGCATTTTTGTTATTAAGTATCAGATGTGACCTTAGAAATTTAGGAATGTTAAGAAAGAGACTCAAGAATATTATTCAATACGCTAGAACTATATTTGCTTATAAATTTATTCGTATAAATTTCGTATTTAAGATGCGATATGTAATTGATTATTTTTCATTTTGGATTTAAAAAATGCTTCGTTAAAATAAACATACTTTTATTTGTGAAAATGGTTGAAAAAAAGAATTTTTCCAAAGTTGAAACATTCTTATGTATATAATTTCAGATACACTTGTATAACATGTAAGAAATATCTCCTTAATTCTATTTCGATTAAATTATTTTTATTAATCTTGGTTCATTTAACTTCAAGAAACTTATTTTAAATATGTTCTATCTAAATGACTTTGCGTAAGATTAGGACGATAGAATTTGAAAAAAAAACCAGTTATAAAAAAAAGGGTTTGGAAATAAATATTTATATGTCTTTGTATAACTGAGTTTTGTTAAAGTATGATTTAAATAAGTTTCCTTTTTTCCCATTTCATGAAGTTTCTTTTTAAAAACCATTAAAAAAGAATACCAATCTATATATGTAATCTGATTATAGATTTTATATATAGCCCTCTCAAAAACCCGTGGTACATTAAAGTGCTAACAAGTAAAAAAAATAAATAAGAAATAAAAGGCCTTATTTTTACTAAAGAATTCCATTGTATCGAAAATTGTTCAGTATAAAATGAAAATTATTTGAAAAAATATTGTAATATTTGTTGAAAAACGATATTAAAAATTATGGTGAGTTATACATGCAGAAGATTCAATTTTATAGGATCTTAGAATATAAATTTCTTTTTACACCAACTTTATAATTACTTAAACTTCTTTATCTTCTAAAGACAGGTTATCGCCTGTATTTGTATGACACAAGAAATTTCAATTAGTAATCAGGTGGTGATTTACCTAATGAATTGTATCATAGAATATATATAATTTAAAACTCAGATGAAAAATCTAGAAATTTTTAGTGACTTATGGTGAAAACACAGATAACTTTAATTTGCTGTTATTCTTGTCAACTTATTGCTTTTGCTCTTATTCTAAATTCTGATTTTCTCCCCCATTCTTATGTATCAAACATTACTTAAAAAAACGTGGTTCGCTTAAAGCTTTAATTAAATATCTTATTTAGTTACATAAAGTTATAATGTGGGCTAATATATAGTAATTCTTTCAATTATTTTGTTTTTTTTATATTATATTTAAATATTTCTTTATACTTTATACTGATACTTTAAAGTAGTTTGAAATATTAGAAAATTAATTTGAAAGCGAGTGAAAGATATGTACACACAACATAAAATAATCATAAAATTAATCAAATTAATAATATATTTAAGTCATCATTTGGATGACGAATTATTCGAAAAAATCTATACATTGTAAAAAAATTTGATGAAAATAAAGCAAATTAATATCTTTAATTTTCCATTTCCTTTTAAATTTTTTATGATTTTGAGATTAATGACCTCTACAATAAAATAGTTTTAACCTTTCCTATATATTTAAAAAAATAAATAAAAATTATAATATTATATTAATTTTTATAAATTTGAAATGAATAATTATTCAATTATTGAATTTTTTCAATTTCCTACTATTTAATGCATCATTTACTTAAATTTAAACTTATAAAATAAGTCTCAATTTAAAGTAGTAGTATAAAACAGAAAAATAAAACAGTTTAATAATACTGGACTATATTTTTTGTTGATGATGAACTTTTAAAATACCAACTGAATTTTTTTAGTTTATATCAAGTACAATTCCTAGTTTAATTATTTAAGTTGAATAAAATAAGGAATATTGATATTGAAGCTGGATTGTTATAATCAGTGCAATTTACATCCTCAGTAGAACGTCGTTTATCCGAATTAATTGGAACCGGACACTGTTCGGATACGCGATTATTCGGATAACCAAAACCGAATGCATTCCATGCAGTATATAAATCCGTACACTATACAAATATTGAAAATCATCACATGCGGGAAACGTACTTGAAGAAAAAGCAAAATAGGTGCAAAACGTTGCAATTTTACCTTTATTGTAGAAAATAATCACTTATTCTTCGCTATATCATTGTACACCTTCGTTTCTCCCTGCTAGTTCTCTTGATTCTTTCGCGCAGCAGTAGTTGAGTAGGAGAGCACTCTGATTGTTGCTTGTATCACTTCGTAGCTGACTGACGCAGAAAACGCTTTGATGGCATTCAAAATTTGATGGACCGTTGCTACTTTCGTTGCTGTTGTTGTCCTCGTCTTCATCCATTTCATCATCGACTGGGTCGCATTCTTAGTGTACGGAAGGCACAATCTCATCATTATTTAGCATTTTAAATCCACAGTCTTCTGTATCACATGCATCCAGGTTTTGTTAATCTTCTTCATTGCATTTTAAGTTTTGTCTCTGTGTTCAAGACGTTGCGCGTTCGTTTTGAATTCGAAGCCATAGTAGTTCACAACTCAACAAAAAAGCACTTATACACCCCTCAGTTGGAAACAAACTGACCTAATATTCCACGCAGATGTTTACCAAATCACACAACTGAAATTACCCAAATATCCCGACCTCGGATTTTGACGTCTCTTTTGGTCTCACGTGAAACAACTGTTGAGCATTGCACTGTTCAAAACGTATTCATATACAGTACATGAAGTTGAAAGAAAAACAGGTCCGGAAAATAGACGTTCGGATAAACGACGTTCTACTGTACTTTGTATGCATATTTAAATTGATTATAGTTAACATGTTTAACAAGCCTTTGTACCAAATTATTCACCATTAAAAGATACATACCTTTGTATTTGAAATTAAAAACCACTTTTCTGTTCATCTTTAGATTAATATCTCTATATCGAAGTAAAATTATTACTTCAGCTTACAAACATATCATCACTTAAAATCAATTTATTTCATCAGAAAAAAAAGCTTAGGGACATTTAATGTAAAAGTATTTCTTAAGAGTTCTATATCAAGTACAATATGTTGTCATGCAACATTTTAGGAGGTAAGAATTTAATTTATACTTTTTCGGCGCTATAAATAATTCAAATAAAATGTTTTGTTACTTAAAAAATTTACATGCACAAATAAAGAAAAAAAAAGTCTTTGAGGACAAAGGAAAAAGCACTTTTATTGGCAGCTTTGGTTATGGGAGGAGCAAAGTAATTATTTAGTATCGACCTCAAGGGTGTTGCAGGAGAGTAAACCCTCCAGATATGTTACATCGGATTAAAAACAAAAATTGTATCCTTTACTACGATATTGGGGGAAAATATTGTTTAAAAAAGATCGTTAATTAAATACATTTAATAAAGTAAATTGACTATACACAGCTTTTGCGATTTCATTTTATACAAGTAATATAAAAAAAAGAATTAAAAGTCGATTGCTCTAAGGTCAACAAAGAAAGTTTTTATTTTAGTTACTTTTTATCAAATAATTCCAATAAATATAAATATGTAGTATATACATACATATGACAGAATCACAATATTATGTGAAAATTTAATTAATAAATTTAGTCAATTAATTTTTAATTATTATCCTTAAGTATCGTATTGTATTCCGAAACAATCGTATACATAAAATTCCAGCTCAACTGAATGCTTTAAAACGTGAGAAAAACGTCCATATAAATATATTTCTTCTCTTATCTACTCCAGCATTTGTATTTGGTGTTATTAAGAAATATCACATCTTAAAACTAGAAAGTTGCTGTCAATATAAAAACCTATGACAATAAAGTTTGGTGAATGAAGTCAGAACGACCGATATGGCAACACTGGCGAAACAAAACACTGCACACGCATAGAGGCAGATGTCAACCATCTGCTCCCACCGTGATTCAGCTGAGAGTCGTTTGTTTTCCATCTACGGTTTATTTTACAAAGTACTTGCTAAGTGCCTTGATTCTTAATTGAGAACAGGAAAATGAACGAGCAAAATATGAATTTAAAGCTTTGTTTTAAGCATGGTAAGACACCGAAAGAAACTTATGCGATACTGGTACATGTTAATGAAGATCAAATACTGTCCATGAAGTCTAGGAACGCGTGGTTCGCCCGTTTTCGTGAAGGCCGGGAAAGTGTTTCTGACAACCTCCGCAGTGGAAAATCGGCGACCTTCGACAGTGAAGAAAACATTGAGAAAGTGATGAAATTAATCATTAAAAATCCTCGATTAACTGTGCGCATGATAGCTGATAAACAGAATATTAACCGTAAAACCTTATGAAAAATTGTTAATCGCTGAGAAAAATGTTTTGTCGTCTAGTGCTGTGATACCTCCCTGCCCGGGGGTACCATCTCTTCATCCACGCGACCTAGATTTGTAGGAATAAATGATTGACCACTCGAACCTTCCATAATATATAAATCTAGTTTATTATTATCTCAATATATATTGATCAATGCAACACAAATCTTACTTAGAGGAAAACGATCAGGAGTGATATGACGTAATTAACAATTCTTAGTAAATAGAGCATTGAATCCTACTCACTATCTTTGTGATAAATTAACCTCCAAATCTTCATCTATAGCCGATTTCTTAACTAGCTAGAGTCCGCTCTATAATTAAACTTTAATAATCAATCTCTTACCGATATCACACGGCAATCAGCAACCACGCTTTATATCCTCCTCTAGTACTGTATTCCTTTAATATTAATCTTCTATATATACTATTATCCGACTTGATCCAGCTTCTATTCGCTTTCTGGCTTCTAACCGACTTCTATATGGCTCCTATATTACTCTTCGGCCTCCAGCCCACTTACTCGCGAATTCAAATGCTCCAATATATATAATTATTCACTAATCTGCATATCGCGTTTTCTTCTTGAGAAGGTCGGATTGAAATGCCATTCTGGCCCCAAAGATTCCCCAAGACGATTATCTTAGAAGGCGCGATAAAGCCCCGTCACAGTGCTACATCCCTTGTCTGACACTCAGAAGCAGGCACGTTTAGAAGCTTCACAGGATTTTGTCGAAACGGTGGATATAGCACAAAATTTCTTGAGCTGTATTGTCCCTGAGGATCAGTCATGGTGTCTCAGGTACGACCTGAAACAAAACGGCAAAACCGTGAATGTCATTCTCCTGCATCACCTCATTGGAAAAACTTAAGAGCAGATAAAAATCACGCATCAAAACGATGCTCATTACCTTTTTTGATAGTCAAGGCATTATCCACAAGAAATTTGTACCTGAGGGAACGACGATGAATTCTTGTAAGATACATTGCAACTTTGATCTATTTGATGAAACGTCTACGCAGAGTACCACCTCAGTACGCCCAACAAGGTTCACGATTTTTTTCAAGACAATGTTTACCCTTACAAGGCTACTATCGTCAAACAGCTCCTGCCAAAAAAGGGGTTGGGACGAATTGAACATCCGCCATTTTCGCCGGATCTCAATCCGCGAGATTTCTTCCTATTTCCACAACCCAAACTTGCTTTGAAAGGAAAGAGATTTGACGATATTCCAGCCATCCAATGAAACGTGAAGAGGTTTTTGAACTCCATCCCAAAAGACTTTTTCCACAGTTTCAGGTTATGTATAGCAGATCTCAGTGTTGCGTAGTTATGGGAAGTAAGTACTTGAAGGACAGTAAGGTAACTTTCGCTAATATTTCATCAACGTTAATGTTACAGGACTATTCACCGAACTTTATTGTCAGAGGTTGTTTATATTAAAACGATGTTTTTGCGTTACTATTTATTATGGTGTATGTAATGTAGGATATTTTTTTATGGGATGATTTAATTTCTTTTCAGCACAAAACTATCAAAGTTATGATAAGAAAACTCTGTTGTTTCGAAAAATATATAAAGTATACTAGACTATGGAAATTTGAACTTACAACCACAGTAATAATTACCACTTAAGGCGACTAATACTCGAATTTCTTACATAAAAATATAATGACAGAATCAACATGATTAAATTTCAGGAAGCATACAACTTTTAATCATGATTTCCCCTTTCAACATTTTTACTGAGTTTTACAGAAAACATTCCAAATGAGAGTTAACTATTCCTCTATTATAATTTATTAAATAAAATTTTGACGTCAATAAAGCAGCATTCAAAGTTATAAAGAGTTTATCACAACAATAAAATTATAAAGTCAGTTTAAGGAACATGTAGTACACATGCAAAGCAACTACAGATTTTCCTAAATGGATGCGCATATTTTCAGCTCACTTCATGCATATTAAATGCATTTTAATATCTACCAGGTGAAAGGAAATGTAGTTAGAAAGATGTACTTAAAGAATGCTAAAAGAACATCGCAGAACTTTCAAAGAAATTAAACTTTTTGAAAGAAAATAGAATAATAAAATTCGTTAAGAAATAGTTACCTTAAACTTTGCTCAAGTACTACATAAAGGAAAGTTAGAATTCAGAATTTAAATTAATTTACGGTACTTCAAGAAAAGTAATAGTAAACAAACGTATACAGAGAATTTTCATTAAAATATTCTTAATTGAAGTTGTTATCCAACAAAATTTTAAAGTCCAATTATTTTAATAAATAATTAGTACAAAAATTTGCAGACAATTTTAATTTCTTTTTTTAATCATTTAAATTAATATAACAGGTTTTTCCACTTTCGTAGACTATAATGATGACAGAAATTAAAAGATAATTTAATATTTATGACAAATAGAAGATTTTAACATCCATATTATTAAATAATCTCATTGGGATAGAATTATAAATTTTCAGGATGATTATTATAACTCACATTTTTTTAAGTAACAGATCCTTAGTTTTACATAATTATAAAAAAAATTAAAACAATCTCATTAAATGCTGCTGAAAACAAAAAACCCATTTAATTATATTTATATTTATCAGCCCAGAAGAAATCATAAATTGTATAGATAAAATTCTTGTTGTTAGATAAATGTTTTTATTAATAAGCATTAAGCGTTATTCAAACAGTAATAAACATTAATCAAACCTTGAACGTTAATCAAAAACCTTAAACATTAATTAAACCTTAAATATTAATCAAACTTTAAACATTAATCAAGCATTAGTGTTCATTGTTCTATGAATTTTCTCTATTTTTAAATAGTCTTTTCTCAAATCACAGATATAGATAAGGTATTTCACATAAATAAAATATTTAGTATATTTTTAGTAATAGCATATCGTTATTAAACGAAAGAAAATTACAAATATATTCTGAATAAAAATATACTTATTATTCAATGACATGAAAATTACTACTGAAATGTGTGTATGCGTACAGCTATCTTATTTTGACTAATACTGTCTTGCTATAATTTTGTATATTGTTTAGCTTTAAATAAGATTTAGAGCAATTTAGTATACGGTCCAAGTCGGTGGATTTTCATGATGCAGAAAATCGACAGCGTCCACGTTATATGATTATATGGCATGTTAAGGATTCCTAGTGTGCCGCTGTGCTTAATTTTCCTCTACTACTTTAATAGTACGCAAATGATGTTTCTTAAAATCCGGTGTACTCGCTCCTATACTTCCACGCTTATTTTTTTAACTTTTAGGTACGTTCGCCGTATAACGTGCCTCCCCTTTTTCACGAAGAGATCTGAAACATTAGTATACATTGTTATTATGTTTTAAAGTCTTTTATTCAGATATTAACCCTGACATTTGAAAAAGTAGTATACTTCTAGAATTACAACTCTTTTAGTTCATAAGGCAAGTCGTTTCTTTTAAATAAACAGTAGTTCTATGCGTCAGATGTAAATTTATTTTTGTGCTCATCTGTTTTGTAACTTTTAAAGGTATGTTTTTTATACCTGGAGTATACCACGCATCCTTAATTTTCAAACTTATTTTTTGTGTTAAAATTGCGCGTTATACGCCGGAGTTTACGGTATATAGGTTGCGGAAAAAACGGTATACGGTTATGGAAAAAAAAACTCACTTAACTATCTTACAAATTATTTAATTATCCTATTAAACATTTAAATTTAATATCAAGCAATGATTATTTAAGTGTATGCTTCTTTAATAAAACTATATCCATTTATATTCGAAATTTCTTGAAGATTATTAAGAAACAAAATATTGACTTAATGGATAACACATTGAAGATCTTGTGTGTGTCAATTTTGTTATTATTTAGTAAAATCCACTTAAAAATATTATTTAGTTATTGTGTTATTATTAACTTCTTGTATTTTTCGCATTCCATATTATATTTCAATAACTCTAAATGATTAATCATTGTTTCTTATTTTTTATAGGCATTTAGTATATTATTAATAAAACGCATCTACTTTTTGCGAATATAATAAATATGACTTTGTGTCATGAAAGACAAACTTGAAGAATGAAGTTTGAGAAAAATTTGTACTATTTTGACTTTTTATTTTCCAAGTTAAATAATAAAAATGCATTTTAATCATTTCACTAATGCAGTGGTCCCCGACCTTCGAGCAGCAGACCAGTACCGTTCCGTAAATCAAATAGTACTGGGCCACACTAGGAACAATAAAGTATTTCTATTTTATTTACTGTAGTGTATATATTTGTCTTGGTTTATATTATATATTCAGTCCCTTAAAATTCATTTTTTGGTCAAACTGTATTTTATTCTGAACAATTATTAATTACAATTACTGACAAATTAAAATTATTAAATCATCCCAATCTAAAATATAAACACTCAACGTTCCTCAGCTGGCCACGATGGTAAACACGTTGGGGTGCACAACACTAATGTACTTAATGCCATGATTTTTGTCTTGTATAAACTGTAATTAAAATGAATGCTTCTTATAAGAAAGTACAATAGAAAACTATACTGCGAATTACATAGGACACTTCTTTTATCAATTTAGTAATGGAATCGTTATGAAATTTTTTTCCCGTTACGCATTTATAGACGCTGTTCTGTATTCCACATCATATTGCAATTAATCCAATTGATTACCGATAGTGTATTTTATTTTTTCTTAAGCATTTATCATCTCATCAATCAAAAAGCAGCTGGTTCTTTCCAAGAAAGCTACTTTTTTTCCATCTTCAAAATATAGTTACCCTTTTCTTTTGTTAAACTATAAGCGTAAACGAATGTTCGAAGCCTTAACGCGAAAATGGCAGTCATTCTATTATCTAGCGAGTTGATTCACTAAATCCATTAAGTCGATTACAGTGTTTAATGTTTTCAGGGGTAAAAAACAAAACAAATAATAGCTGAAATAGCGTTAAAAACATGAAACAGTTGACCCTTCAGAATAGTAAGATGATTTAAAAGATAATTTGTAAAGATAAAAAAAAACATCTTTAGAAGTTTCTGTATATTTTGAAATAACGTTTCTCAAAGAAATAGTAAAGATATTTAATAAATTTCTGACTTTTATGAAATTTCTCTACATGATATTTTCAATCTA
This sequence comes from Trichonephila clavipes, assembly GCA_019973935.1. Lineage (NCBI taxonomy): Eukaryota > Metazoa > Arthropoda > Arachnida > Araneae > Nephilidae > Trichonephila > Trichonephila clavipes. Next base: position 25,479 of record BMAU01014002.1, read on the forward strand.
TGCAATATAGAGAAATGAAATATTTCAAGAAGAAGAAAATTATGCATCAAATTACTTTAAGTCACATAGACAAAAACACAAATAATAGCCAAATAAATTTAGTTTAAAGTTTATGTGATCAGCAACAAAAAAAAATTAATTTTGTTTAAGTTTATACATAAGTTTATTTTAAAAACAATATAAAAATGGATTAATGATAGAAGTCAAACTACTGACTCAATTAATTATAATAATCAGTTTTCGAATTGTTTTGATATTTTTGATATGTTTGAAATGTTTTTGTTTTTTTTACATATGTAACAACTACATTTAAACCCTGCCTTCCCTTGATGATTAGTGGCAGCCAGGGGGCACCATCTGTTCTTTAGGGAAGCGGGAACTCGTTCCCCTCGTTCTTCGGCTCTGGATCGCTACCGGGGAAAGAGGTGTACACGTGGAGTCAGGGAAAGCCTGTTTCCCTCCTTTTAGTCCTTAAGCCATTTTCTGTAACGATAATGGATGTGTGTTGTTTTGTTGTTTTATTTAAGTGACCCCTTGTGTTGTGGAACGTAAGAACATTAAATAGTATTTGTTCCAGTAATGAAAAGACTTCTTCATTTCAACACAATGAATACACGACATGGGGGATTGTCATAGTGGCGCCCAACGTGGGGCCGGACCAGGAAACCGAAATGCAGATCAACGCTTCCTTGAGCGGACATGTTGTTTTTCTTCGACCAACTGACCACGTGTATGGAAATTTTAGTGTATGTCGCCCCGACAGTCAAAGCTAAAGTGCTTGATTGTATGTGGAACGTAAGAACATTAAATAGTATTTGTTCCAGTAATGAAAAGACTTCTTCATTTCAACACAATGAATACACGACATGGGGGATTGTCATACATACCGTTATTTTAGCTAGGCTACAAACATATTTCTTGGGTGCAAGCAGTTAGTAATTTTTACGTTTGACTGTTTATAAGAATATATTATGTTAATAATATGCCTTCAATTTGACTTAGATTTATTTATTCAACTATGTCTCATTTAAGATAACATTATCCTTTAAAATATTTTACCCCAGAATTTTAGAAAAAATGCTCAGAATTCATAATTATTAATTCAAGAATGAAGAATGCATGGTAGTAAAAGGTGAATAGGCCGCATATGTGTGTTATAAAACGAAGGGAAAAAATAATTTACTGACTGAATACAGTGGGCAATAAAAACGCTTTCTGGCAAAGAGGGTTAACAGTAAAACAAAACCTCGTTGCTTACTCTAGCTGCAAAGATTGTATGAAGCTGTCTATTTATGCTCAAATATTAGAACATCTAAAGGTTTATAAGATGTGAACAATAATCTGTGTCTGCTCATTAATCAACGATAATCTGCATGAGTTGTCCTTCATTATTCGGCTGTTTGATCGAAATACAAGTATCTGCCCAAACATCCCCTCATGCTCAATGAAAGTTAAACCAAAGAATCATTAATTTGTTGTACAAATGTATTTAATTTCTGGAAGCTCCAAAGACAGTGCTTCTCAAACTTTCAATACTTGTGACCCAATTTTCCATCATAATGTTCTCTCTTTCCCTTACTCACTTCAAACAATAACAATGTATTGAATATAATAATAATGTACTTTGACGTAAATCTACAATACGAATTTAACTATACAAACTGTACAAATTATCAAGATATGTGTTAATTTTTTATATAATGTTATACATGACAAGCCCATGGAATTGTTAAACTTGTTCTTGACTTGGTATTGTTAAATTAATTATCAAACACAGTGTGTGCAATACTGAAACATTTATAAATATACTATATCAGTGTAAATGCGTATTTTATTTTTTTATTATGTCAGAACATATTTTGCTTTGCTTCCTTTAAGTAAATTATAAAATTTTTAAATAATATTTTATTTTCGACTCTTGGATATGCTCACCCCCTCCTCGTTGGGTTATCACGACCCCCTAGGGGGCGCGCCCAACAGTTTCAGAAACGCTGTCCTAAGAAATACGGCACCATTGTGCATTGTTGTCTATAAACACTATTTGAGTGCATGGGGACAAATGCATATGGGGACATACTATTTCAACATTGTAACGATCTTCGATGAATGAACCTCTGTAGAAAATTTGGAGCTTTGTACTTTCAAAGTTCTTAAAATCTCCTCACACAAGCATATCAGAATCATCCCAACAATTTTTCTCTGACGTTTGTGTGTTGGAAGCGTACCCAATCATTTCCCCAGAATTGTTTGTTACATTAAAACAGAGATTTCATTCATAAAGATGTGACTCAGTAATAAGATATCTAGTTTTTTTGTTCATTGCATCATTGTAAAAAGGTGTCCTCGATGGAATAGTGTCAATTGTATACAGCAGTGCTACCCAACCTTTTAATACATGCAAAACTGCCACGTTTGATAATTTTATTGCGGCCCTCTGAAGGGGGTGGTACTGGAGTGTATATTTTTTAGTATGATTGTATAATAGTATTACTTACTTAATAATTTTAATTTTACTTAGTAATGCCTCCAGAATAATGTACAATCACTCCAAAAAATGAATATAAAGTGATATCAGTGGACAATCGTACAAAACCGAGAGAAATACACCACAGTAAATAAAACGGAAAATTTCCTTGGTCGGACCGGTACTATTTGATCCACGAATCGGGGGTATATAGCATTCAGGACTTTACGAGAGCGAATAGGCCACTTTTATGAAGGTCTTTGGTCCACAGCAAACTGGTTGTATCTTTTATACATCGGTTATTTCTTCCGGTTAAATCGTACGCAGGCGCGGAATAATGTTGCCCGATGTCTGTTTCTATCTTTTCACCTACTATATTGGTTAATATTAGTGTAAGAAATAAAATGGCAATATAAACAAAGCTGAAAAGTGATGAACTAAAAAAAATTATTGTCAATCAAAATAATAACTTCTTCTTGGTAATTGAAAGTTTGCTTAGCTATGCATAGCAAAAATTTATACAACATCGGAAAACAACTTGATGGGTTTCGCACGCTAAATTTGTTCAATATTAACGTAATAATGAATATATACATTCAAGCTTATGAGATTACAAAATTAAATTATAATTTCGAATATTGAAGAGTTTGATGCACTTCTGTGTTTACATCATTCTTACTAATATTACATACAGGATCAAAACAACTTGAATTTTCCCTCGATTAATCATGGCAGTTCACTTTTAATTATTCATTTAATCAAACAGAGTTTTGTAAAATCCAGAAGCAAAACTCATCATCATTAACCAGTAATGTTAACAGGATATTAGTTTTTGATTACAACCTCATATCACCTGGCGAAAATCTGCAACTAATTTTCAGTAATCGAGGAAAATGTTTTCATTTTTCTCTAGCGAAGGCATTTTCAATCATCATTTGAAGGTAGAATGTTATTCTGCCTTCTCTCGCTTTAATAGCTGTACTAGAACCTCTTCTTCTAATTTATACCATTAAGACTTATCGGGTAGTACAAAACGATTTATCTAAACTATGGCAATTATTCCTTCTACTTCACAAAAGAACAAAAGAGGAAAAAAAGCGCGAAAAATAAACGAATTCTTACGTGCGAGTGAAAAAAAATATACCTATCGAACATTCCATGTTTTAAGGCATTTATCCGAATGAATAAAAAATGTCCCCCAAAACAATTACCCAGCGATAAAATTAACGATGATGATGCGAAAGTAAGGGCATCGATTAGATAAATAGTTGTATTTCTCATTCCTCCCCTCCCTTCACCAACTAATAGAATAAGAGCTGCAAATATTCGTCGTTCAAGAGCCTGCCATATCTTCTAATTATCTTCGAAAGCCATATTTATTTTGTTCAGTTACTGCCGGTCTCTCTGTTGTTATTTATAATTACCGTCAGAGAAGGTAGACCTAAAATATTACTAAACTCTCTTAGTAATACTTTTTTTCTTCTCCTTGTACAGGCAGTTCTAACACAATTTGAGTCTGTAAGTTTCACTGGAGACATTGTTATTTGTTAGCTTGGAATGAATTATGAAAACGGTTTAGAATGATCAATTTTTTAAGAGAAAATATCTCTGTAGGATTCTTTTTTGCTAATGTAATTACTTCTAGTGATTGATGAAATGAACACTTTACGTTAAAACGAACTATTCATTTTTTTTGGGTTAAAATAATTTATCGAACTGTTAAATGAAGATTAAAACTACCGAAATATTAATACAGTGATATGGAATTGAAAAAATAATGTAAAAAAAAATTGAATTTTACAAAGGGTAGACACTTGCATCAGTCAGGCTTTGGAACCCTATAGAACCCTGCCCCCCCCGCGATGCAGGGGTTGCGGGGGTGCACGTTATGCCACTGATAATATTGATGTCTTCTTTCTTTTAATATAAATGCATCTCAATCTCTTTCAAAAATCTTTTTAAAAATCTTTTAATATATGATGCACAGAATGTAATCATATTTGTAAATTACAAATTCAGAAGTAATAACAATTACAATTCTTGAATTTTCTATTAAAATATTTATCTAACTGTAAAAATACGTATCGCAGTTTGAAATACTGAAATTTCGTATGACCAATACACCAGCGACCAATTTCATCAAATCAAAAGACATTGCCAAACACCGCGATATACAGCCAATAATAAAAACCATTCTCGCTTAAAATTGAGCACTGTAATGATAACGATGGCAGTATTTGGCGACATTTTTCAGAATTAGCCTTGTCTTTTCGTTTGTCAAAATCGGTCGAATGTATATTACGTACGTACCTTTTCCTTTTTGTGCTTATGTAATTGAAAGCAATATTATTTATAAAATAGAGAAACCTTAAACTTATAATATGAAATATGAATTTTTAGAAAGTACTTATGTTCCTGAGATTTAGAATCAAATATAGAGATAAAATTAAAAAATAAATAATACAAAAAGATGCTGCATTGTTTTTTTGAGCATTTAAAGTATTCGACTACGTTCGGAACCGGGATTTTACGAAAGCGCATAAATGGATAATTTTCATGATATTTAATGTCACTTAGAATATATGCATAAAATATATGCATTAGAATATGTGCATAAAATTGTTTTAAGGACATTCTGACAAAAATTATTTAAATACAATATTTTGGCAAAAAAAGCTAACTTAGAAAAATCTTTTTCCAAATGTTCTCCTTTTGTGAAAAATGCTTCTATTATAATAATATTTTGCCTCTATATAGCTCAGACCTCTCTACAGAGGCTTAACTGGAATTTTTGAAATATATAACTTAGAAATGGGATTATTCATATTTTACGACAACAGAGGGGAGCAATTTTAAGAAAAAAACGCCAATAATTATTTCAATTGGTGACAACTGAAAATATGTGAAATTTTCAAAAATTCTAGTTGAGCCTCTGTAGAGAGGTCAGAGCATTATACAGGCAAAATATTATTATAATAAAAGCATTTTTTACAAAAGAAGAATGTTCGGAAAAAAGATTATTCTAAGTTAATTTTTTGCCAAAATATTATATTTAAATAAATTTTTTTGTCAAAATGTCCTTAAAACAATTTTATGCATGTATTCTAATATGAGTGACACTAAATATCATGAAAATTATCCATTTATGCGCTTTTTAAAATCACGGTTCCGAACGTAGTCGGATACCTTAAAGTATTCTAAGATATTTATAAAACCAACGAAATGTTCATTTTAATGCACTCTGAATTTCCTTGAAGTTTTTTAAATTTGTGCAGTATATTGATATTAAGATATTTATAAATAATAATAAGTCTATTTATCAGAATATTTATACTTATTTAAATACAGCAATTTCAAGTTTTCAAATTGTTTTCTAAACTAACTTATATAACATAATTCAAATGTTAAAACATAACGAAAGTTGTATTTACTAAACAATATTAAATTTCAAATGCTATGGAGAGAGATAGTGTAAATACTTTTAGGTTGCTTCTAGTTTGTTATTATTTTCAGACATGAACAAAATAAGATTACAATTGTATCATTAAACATAATTCTAAGGTATTAGAATCCTGAAATATATCCCAAATGCAAAAGATGCGTGGGACATACATATTGAAAAAGATAATTGGTTTGGGAATCCTGAATTTATAAAAATAACTGCCCCCTCCCTATAGTTGCAGAATATGATTAAAAATGAATTGAGAAGAAATAATCATAGAAGAACTGCTTATAAGAGAATTGATCTGTTTTTGCAAAGTAAAGAAAAAAAACTATACGACAGTTAGAACATATTATTTATCTTGTCAAAATTTTACTTAAACGTATTGATTAATAAATATGTTGTATGCAGATAAAAAAAAACTATGACTTATGATCAGTCAGCTCCGGTGGCATAGAGATAGCGTTCCCGCTTCCTAAGCCTAAGGTTGCGGCTTCGACCCCAGCTGGAGTCGATAGTTTTCCTGGATGGGAAAATTGTAGTCATCCATGACATATGGTTATGTGGTACGTAAAAGATCCCTTGAATATCAATTTGGTTCTGGTACACTCTGCAAAATTAAATCACAGCAATATTTCGCCTCCGAAGAGAGCTTGAATAAAAAAATAATTGAAGCATCCAAATGAATTACCGAGGTCGCCACAAGATGGTGCCACCATGAAATGCCTCTCACATTCCCGGACTTGCGAGGTCTGCAATAGCGAAGTTGCTAAATTGCAGCCCATGGTTAAAAATAATAATAATTTATGATAACAATTCAATTCAATTATTTAAACAAACCGAGCTAGTTGGCATTGTCACCTGTATGGTACTCAAATCTGCGGATAACTACAGCCGTAAATCCAGCATCTTGCCATGATGAATTTTGTGCCTTGTGATCTGATGTTATTGTCAAACAGGGTGGGATAAATAGGAACAACATTTTTTTTTTTGAAGTGATAACTTCTATTGGCGTGATTTGCTCGAGAGTGAACTTGACTGAACGTCACGCTCGGGAATGTAACGCTTATTCGGTTTTTTCCGCCTTCAGTCGGACATACACACCCCTAAAATAGGAAAGGAGGGACGCTTCCCCACCCCTCCCAGGTACTCTGAAACGGGGTAGTTTGTTCCTTCCCCAATACGCCGTAAAACTAAAGTTCCTAGCTTCGATCTGAGTGCCTCCTCCCTCTACCTCTTTCTACTAAAATGAATATGAATGCGGGATTCTTTTGTATCCTAGTTGAAGCATAAAAATGAAACGTGTAATATTTTTTTAAAAAATAGTCTTATAGAGAAAGAAAAATCTTACACACTATAAAGTTTCACATAAATTGTAGAAAAAGGACAAAATTTTATAGAACTAAGTAAAAAGTATAATTATCATTAGCAATATTGCAGTGATCTTAAGAATAAAAATCTGTTTTTTAAGCGAATCGGAATAGCAATGAACAAATAGCTGTATTAGTCACATTACTTTAATATACTTTGAGTCTGAAAAAGAAAAATTTTAAATTTAAAATAACAAAATTAAGTATACATGTATTAAGAAAAAGTTACATTAAATAATTTAAATACAAGAAAACAAAATATAATTAAGAAGACTTTCCTTGCAGCGACACCGTATCTATTTGTATAAAACTGCCATACAATGACAAAAGAGCTAGTATAAGCCAGAGATTATGTGATATAAATCTTCTGATTAAATCCCTTTTTAAATGTTTTGACCTAGAATCCTCTTTTCCGAATCAACTATCTGGCTTACTATCCCTTTGCTTAAATTAATTCATGGATAGAATTGAATATTATTAAATTACAACCAAAATTTACAAAGACGGATTGAATCTTCTGAACTAATTACCTATGATTTTAAGTGGAAATTTAAAAGATGTTTCAAAAGACAAATCAAAATCTTTAGTTGATTTTTCAAATCAAAATTCAATTTAATCATGCCAAATGATACAAATGAAGCACGAGGAAGTACAAAAGAACGCTTAACGGAGTTTTTTTATAGATATTTAATAAAATTTTGAATCTAAAGGATTTATAACCTATTTCAGCTACCATAAATCTATTGTTTCCTTCTTAGTATACTATTAATCCCCAAATATGTGATTGTATATTTCGCCCAAAAATATTACTTTATGAGTACAGAAATATGAATAAATAATTTTATAGGATAATATTAATACCCCCCATGTTTTTATTCATATAACTAATCCCTGAAATATCAATTACAAAATTTAAGTTATCACTTCTATCGTGTGGTCATAAGCACATACACTTTTTTTTAAATTTTAAGTTAAGACAAGTCAAAGTAAATATATTTTTTGCCCACTTAGTATTTATAAATATTTTATTTTAAATGTTTTACCTTCCTCTAACAAAATAGCTTGTTTTGAAAATATTATATTTCAAAACACATATAGTTTCGTTCATAAAATGCACAGTACTAAGAATATTTTTTTTTGAAAAATACATCTTATTTATCCCAAGGGGTTTGTTTCCATTTATAAAAACATTCACTCGGATTGTCACTTTAAAGAAATTGATTATTAATGTTTTATTGGGTATCCTTTAAAAATCTAAAACTTATTTAATATTTCTCCTAATTTTTTTCTAGTTTTATTATTAAAAAAACATGACATTATTGAAATGCTAACATGGAAAAAATTTCAGCAGAATAATTAGTTAAAAATTATTTACTTCAAACTCCCAATGCTGTTACTTTTCAAACCAAAAATAAAAAAGTATAAAATAGAACAAAAGTATTCGCTTTATATATAGCTAAATAAAAGAATAACAAAACACACGTTTGAAAGGTTGAAAACAAAATATATAAAATTTATCTCAGGTAAAAAAGGGGTCCTAAAACTGAAGGGGGATAGTGTCCGGAAGCTGAACACCTGCGCATTTTACGAATTTCGTTAAGAACCCGTTCAACGTTTGGAAAGTGGCTGTGGAAAGAGAAAAAGAATACAAAAAAACTTTTATAAAAATTTTTTCTTGCATCTAAAATATAAAATAGTTAATCCTGTTTTTAGATTTTATCGGGAAAAGAAAGAAAGCCTTTTAGCTGAATTGTTAGCAAATATTATTTTTCTTTTTGTTGACAGTACTATTCTGGGAAAACTGCAGCATTTTAATGTTTTTGTATCGGGGAAAAATATTAAACTTCTAGAGCAAATATTGTTAAAATATCTTGAATATAAAGTTAACATATTTTTATCATCAATGCAATCAATACAGTTATCATTCCAAAGGCAACTGGGACCTATATTTTATTTTGCTTCTGCATAATTTTCAAGCATGAAAACTATAATAACGGGGAGGAATTATTATTCCTTTCTCTGTATAATTTGGGGAAAATAGAATTTTACTTAAGAATTTGCTGAAAGAAACACTATGTTTTTTAATTATTTTAGTTATATTTGTATTGTAGTAAATTCAGCATGGTAGCCTAGTAGCCATGGTTACTTAAAACAGACTGCATTTTGGCAGGTAAGCCATTTGAAGACACGGCCCCAAGAGTGAGAGCCATTTTATAGGTGGAACCCTCCAGTGGCAGCTTCTGCAACAAAATTATGTGACGCTTGAAATTTTATTCATTCACACTTTCGTCGGATGCTAAATATTGCCGTGATTTAGTTTTGACGAAAGAACCAAATTCAAACCAATTGAAACTACTTTTCACATGCCCCATATTCACATGATATGCGTGTCTACGATTTTGACATCCAGAAAATTTATCGACTCCAGCTAGGATCGAACGCGCAATCTTGGGCTGACGATGTGGGTACGCTATCTCACAGCCACCGTGCAGACGTAGTCATGATTACTAACTTGTGGCTTGCATGTCGTAAGTTCGAGCTCTGTGCGACTGACGATTTATCGTGTAGACGGGCTGATGTACTTTAAATATGTAGCGGGGGTATCTATATATAATCCAATAACAATTTCCATTCTAAGATGATAATTTTAGTATAGTGGATATGTTATGCTCTTACGAACCAAAAATTCCCGGCTTCAACCTTCATTGGTGATTTTTGCTGAACTGAACAACATCTTTCGTGGAGTACACGTGGTGTCATCTAGCCGCTGCAAGAACAACCAAAAGCCGTCAAACAAACATGACGCCACACAGCAAGCCGTCAAACAAACACACAGCAAGCCGTCAGATCCCAAGACGCAACCTTCAAGCTATCAAAACACATTTGACGCAACAGCAATACCTCACACTTTCGCCATAACAACTGTATCGTTCGTTCGCCTATCCACCGACTCACTGGCAGGGGAATGTGTGGCGATGGTATTTATATAAGCCAATATCAAACTCCGTTCGAAGATGATCCTTTTAGTATAGGGATATGTTATGTGTTTACGACGGAAGATTCCGAGTCATTATCTCCTTCACATATGTTAAGGCTTAAGGGGTCACAGGGGTGTTGAAAATGTTTCGAGAGCACAAAATACAAACAATTTTCGACTAAAAATAATTCTTTTTGAGATTAAAAATGAAATAATTTGATTCTTTTACACATTTCTTATAAAGGAATAAAGTTTCAAAAAAGTATAAAATATCTAAAATATAATCATAATTTTAAAAATAATAAGCACATAAAAATAAGAAAATTTTGTAAGAGACAAATAGTGAGTTTTACGACGCGCATGATATTTTCTGCAATAATAATTCTAATTACTAGCAATAAGTTGATTTATAAAGTCAAATATATCCTTATTACATGCTAGCTTATCTTATAAAAATAAAATAAAAAATAATATTTTTAAAAATAAAAAAATACATTTTTGAAATTTTTTTAAAAATTCAATTTTTGTTGAAATATTTCAAAAAATTAAAAATTTATAATACTATAAATAGCTAGGATTTGAAGATTATGATAGAATTTATAATTCTGTAAAGTTTTTATACATCAAAGTATGATAGTTTTGAAACGCAATGCGCGTAATTGAAAAAAACACAAACTGAGAAAAAGGGCTTTAAAGTTTTAAAATTGAATTTGAGAAAATAAATCATAAAACTTACACGCTAAAATTCTCCAGGATAAATATATGTACCTTCCTGTTCCTGAAACGACACTCAATTTCTTTACTTTTTTTAATTTTCTTGGATCTGCGAGCTTCAAAAAGATGATTCAAAAAGCCTCTGTCTTGACGTAAAGATTCGACGATTGTCACGTTCAGCCAGGGGCACACAAACATTTCTGTTAATTTTCAAGCCAAATTTCTCTAAAATAGTAATAAGTATTTGATTTCCATCATTAAAAACACTGGTTTCTAGATTTGCAGCAATCTCTGCAATCTGAAGCCTAGAACCAATCGTCTTAGGACAAAACTTCCAAATTAATGAATTTAAACTTTCATTAGGATTCTGTGTCTTACCTCCTAAACATTTCTTCAGGGTGCCGGATGAGATAAGTCTGCAAATACAGGCTTAATTACATCTCGAACAGCTTTTAGCAACTGAGGGTTTGTGTTTATAATTTTGTAAATTATTATTAATTGCAGCATTATACTTACACCATGTATTTGATTTGTAGGACAAAACCAGTGCATCGGTTCATCATCAGTGCTGCAAGAATGACCCCAAACAGCCCAAATGGCTTTCCGCATTTCCTTTAAATGATATTGCATCGAATAGCATTACCATAGTAATGCGCAAGTTTATCAATTAAACTATCAGTTAACCTACCTTTACCGCCAATAGTTTTACCATCAGATAATTTCTTTTTTTATATACTAATATAAGCTTCCCAAGTCTTATACCCATTCTCTTTACATGGCCTACATTCTATTTTCTGAATAAGATAGTCATCGCCGTATGGCTTGTTTCAGAAAGGGCATTGAATGTTTTGTGTCGCCATCTCTATGTAGTTCGAATATTTCAGGTTGTGAAGCTTTTCTGATCGATTAAAAATCCCCAACATTCCCTCAACCTCCATCTTACCAGCAGAGCCAGAATAATTTTCTACATGAAATTATGCGCTCTTTGCCATTTTTATTGTACTTGATACCAAATTTTACCCCTTTATAACTGTCGCATCCTTTGCAAAATGAGGACAACACTTCCCCTATCCAAAAACCTGTTTCGGCCCCTATTACAGTACATACTCCTATCAACATGAATGTCCCTCTCGTCTTCCAGGTACCATCACCACTTACCGTTAAAGGTTATCAGGTGACGAAGAATATTTTTCGACAGCTGCCATTTTCATGCTTTCTTCAGCGAGCTTTTCCTTCATAACACGTGAAAGTTTATTATTAATAACATCATGTGATTTTTTGTTCAACAGGATTAGGAAGACTCATTACAGCACAAAAGGTTTTTAATGACTCTAAACCTTGGCCTATGCATCTCATTGCTAAAATAGATCTTCTGGATATTTCTGGAGCATTATTTTTATTCCCAGTGTTTTCACAGCTTGAAAAAGTACAAACACTCCCCAGTTTTTACAACGTATTTCAAAATTCGAACATAAACCACGAGTGGACTTTTCATTAATTGTTAATGGTTTATGACATTTTAAAATAACATGATACTGATAAAATAGAGCTAAAAGTTGAAATAAAATCAAAAATAGGATATCCTTTGAAGTTTTTACTTACCTTAACAAGATTTGACTTTAATGAAGTCTGATATCCTGAGATTTTATTACTGGAAGCACACATTTTTATCTCTCCTTTCTGCAACATATGTATGAGAACATACCTTCATGATTTGGTTCCCTCTAAAATCTTCTTTTTTAGGACAATTACCTGAAGAAGGTCTACGATGAGTATTTTTCCATTTCAATCGAGAATTTTTAATTGTTTTCAATTTTGATAAACGGTTTTAAACAACGCTGTTTTGAATTTCGATAAGTTATTGCAAACAATGTGCTAGCATTACCAAAACAGAATCAAAACACATTAAAAAGCGTGTGTTGAGTTGCAAACTTCCTTCTCAATTAAGCAAGTGTTTAAGGGGGTACGCAGCATTTCTATCTCCCAATGTTAAAAATGACCAAGTTTAAAGAACATTTTTAAAAATTGGCTGATTGCACAGTCATGAATTTTTTTGTGTGTATTCATTGTATTGTTTTTATTATTTTAATGGGAGCATTTTTTTAAAATTTTAATTAGTTTTTTTAAAAATTCATATGTGGAGTAACACGTCAAAATTTTTTAAAACGATGAAAATTCTAGTACGTTTTAATCCATAAATATTTTTGAATAATTTTTTTGACAAAATCTCTCATTAAAATATTTATTTGTATAGTGTTAACATATGTGTAAAGTTTCAAGGCTGTAAAATAAGTAGTTTTTTCAAAAATGTTCGACGTTTGTGTTGAAATTTACACTTTTGAAATAGTGATTTAAAGTAAAAACTAACTATTAACTAATGCATACCAAATTTTAACTTGGATTGCTAGTGTCATCTGCAAAGATCATCTTCTTGCCTACATTTTACTTGTTTGTTTTTAATTCTAGCTTGTTTGGTTCATTGTAAAAATGACTATTCTGCTTACCTAATACACGGATGATCTATTTTTTGCAATGCTTGACATTTTGTAAATTCAGGGGTTGAATGTTTAATACATCTAAAACTTTAATTTGGTAATGAAGCCTTGATTATATAAGTATATAGCTTCATGTACTATAGTTTTTGAAGGTTCAATTGCACAAATACAGTTTTGGAATTATACACCAAAAATTATTTCCGCTTTCACTATTATTTTGAGTTTATCAAGCAAGCATCCAGATAAATGTTCAAGATTAGTGATCTCTAAATACTTTGTCTATGCAATTCTAATTACAATAGGTAAGTCGTGTTTATGCTTGTATGTGTAACCTTTCAGTATGGACATATTATATCTACACCACAAGTCACATCCCATGGGGCATAAACCGTGTCGTAGATTCAAACCTGTGAACATTTTATCAAAAATTATAGTCCATATATAGCTTGCCTTATGGCTGACAAATTTTCCCAGTTGTTTTGAACAGCCAAAACATAGTAAATTTGCAATTTATTTATTTCAGCATCTGTCAAGCCATTACGGCATCCTAGAGATTTTTTGTCTTTAAGCTTTTTGTCTTTTAATTTTGATTTTAAGGCCTAAGTCATGTCCCCATCATTTTCTCAACATGATCAACACATTCTAATTGTTCAATATTGACATATCTTTAGATTCTAAAACTGCTTTGTATGCTTTAGAGTTATTATAGTCCAAATATTGTGTATATCGTAAATTGTGTAATGTCTGTGAGCGATGAGAGATAGTGCACCTCTTCAATTTCCATTCCCCTACTATTTTCAATGTAACTTGCCGAACACTCATTGCTATGTACATCACTGTTAAAATTACATGAACATTTCTGCGATAATATTTTAGCATCAACAACTTTCCCAGTGTCCAAACTAACTGCCGTAACAACACCATTTAGAAATATATAGCTTCTTTTAGCCAGGTACCATTGATAGCCACTGGTACATTTGGTTATCCTTTATTAAATATTGTTTCTGCGGCAGCTAAATCCATAGACACTTTGGTTACTTTCTCTGTCGCATTATTTAATGTATGCATGGAATCGTAAAACCACTATGGTGTAAGTGACAAATGCATAACTCCGCAAAATTTTTTGCAACTGCTTCTTTTAAATAGACCTAATAGCATATAAAATTCTATTCTGTCCACTTCATATAATTTTGTATCTTTTTTTTTTGATCAACTACTGTTTTAGTAAACCTGGTATTAAGAAATGTTTGAATAAGACCACAAAAGTCACAACATATTAGCAATTTTCTAGCCAAACCCTAGATTTGGCGACCAAAATTTATGTGAATATCTTAGTTTTTACAATAATTTTTTATGTAATTAATGTTGTTTCAAAGCACAAAAGAACAGTACAATGTCGGAATTTCACAGAAACATTCAAATGAATCTGAAACATACTCTTTATTAAACTTACTAACTTAGATTTTAAAGCTGATTTATTTATGTTGAAATTGTCTGACTTATCAACATTTAAATCCATAAAAGTTTGGGTTTTTGTACATTTCTTTCCAAACTCTTTCGTTTTAAACATTTTATTACTTAAGATGAGTTTAAAAAACGTTTTTGCTTTGTTTTATTAATGTTTTTGATGTAAAACACTTGCGCATGATTCCAGAAATCCGTTGCATTTAAGGAGGTAAAAATAGGCTGTAAGTAAACAAACATCTACAACTATTCACTTCACTTCTTTCCTGGATGAGTTGCTTATCAAAATAAATTCTTTTAATCAATTTAAACCACTTGATAAGGCTGAAAAGTAGCATGTGTCTTTTGTTTTGATTTAAGAGGGGCGTGGCAATCAGCGGTTTTGGGTTTGACAGATGTAAACAACTTTTTAAAAAAATATTAAAAATACTTCTAATTCAGCTAGAGCAAAAATTTAAACTGCATTAGAAAGAAAAAGAATGAAATTTTATGTTTCAATCAAAATTGAAAAATCGATTTGTTCATGGATTTTCGTGAAGTGACCCCCTTAAAATATTTCATGAGGCTTTTTTAAAAACAGAAAAAAATAAAACGTATGCGGAAATCAAGAAAAAGTGGGTGTGGCATGTAGCCATTTAAACATTAATTACTAAATTGCTGTTTGGAATTTTTCGAATAACTTTCGAAGTTTTTGTAGTACTATCACGTGGTTGGTATCAAAATGTTCAACGGAAAATGAGGAACAACATATATTTTTTTCGAAAATTCGAAAAATAGAAGATTTACCCCTGTGACCCCTTAAAGTCACCAAATGGCATGGTATGTTAGATTGGAGAAGGGGTGTCAGCTCAGGTGTCGTCATTGTCACATGTCCATGGTTCAAAATTACTTGGTCCTTCGCTAATTGCCCTTATGTTGCTTTATAGTGTGACGTTAATAAACACTCACTCTCACCCAACATATTAGAAACATTTCAGGCTTTGACGCCTGCAATATATTTTAATCAGTCGCTGATCCTGTAAATGACATTTTGGCCTCCAATTGTGACGTCCTCCCCCGAGAAGTTTATAAGGCATTACTCTTAAAGAGGACGATGTGGAAGAGCATACTATAATATTCACGAATGTTTACGTCATGCTGTAATATTCATATTATCATCGTGTGAAACTTTTTGTTAGCTACTAGATGGCGCATCTATTATTTAAGGCATCCGACTACGTTCGGAAATGTGATTTTAAAAAAGCGCATAAATGGATAATTTTCATTATATTTAGTGTCACTCAGATTAGAATACAAGCATAAAATTCTTTTAAGGACATTTTGACAAAAAGTTATATAAATATAGTATTTTGGCAAAGAATTAACTTGCAATAATATTTTTTCCAAATGTTCTCCTTTTGTAAAAAATGGTTCTATTGTAATAATATTTTGTCTGTATGTAGCTCAGACCTCTCTACAGAGCCACAACTAAAGTTTTTGAAAAATTCACATTATTTTCAGAGTTACCACCAATTGAAATAATTATTCGCGTTTTTTTCTTAAAATTGCTCCCCTCTGTTGTCGTAAAATATGAATAAACCTACTTCTAAGTTATATGTTTCAAAAATTCTAGTTGAGCCTCTGAACAGAGGTCTGAGCTATACACAGGCAAAATATTATTCTAATAGAAGCATTTTTCACAAAAGAAGAACATTTGGAAAAAGATTATTCTAAGTTAATTTTTTTGCCAAAATATTGTATAATTTCGCCTATCTTAAGTAAGCACAGATTAGGATGCCACACACACACAATAATTAAATTTCAAATAAATATTTTTTTCTTCTTCGTTCTGAATAAAATACTTAAAGTTTAACATTTTTTCTCAAACTTTAATTTTTATAATTTTATGCAACATTTATTTTTTATAAGCCAACTTTATATTTTGTAATCATTTAGAGATTGATAATTATTTTACTTTAAAAACATCGTATCGATTCGAAATTAGGAACAATATATGTGGAGGTTTTTAAAGAAAGGTTATAAATATATATTTCATTTGCATATTATATAGGGTGTATTTTTTTCAGGTATAGAAGTTTAAGTTGGCATTACTTTGCAAGATGGCGACCGATTTAACAGCTGTCAAGTGATTTATTCTCAGTTTGGTTTGGCAATCCATCAAAACGATCATCAAGCAAGGCGTAGATTCGTCGAATGGGCCCAAAACGAGATTGCCGTTGTTCCCGATTTTCATAAGCGAATTTTGTTTAGCGATGAAGCGCACTTCTGGTTGAATGGATACGTCAACAAACAAAACTGCCGCATTTGGAGTGAAGCTAATCCACAAGTGTATGTCGAAACACCGTTACAACCAGAAAAACTGACTGTTTGGTGCGCTTTATGGGCTGGTGGAATCATTGGTCCGTACTTCTTCAAAAGCGATGAAGGCCACAACGTTACAGTCAATGGTGATCGGTATAGAGCCATGATTATTAATTTTTCATTTCTGAATTGAACAATCATGATGTCCAGGAGCTGTGGTTCCAACAAGATGGTGCAACGTGTCACACAGCTCGTGCCACAATCGATTTATTGAAAGACACGTTTGGTGACCGCCTAATTTCACGTTTTGGACCTGTGAATTGGCCTCCAAGATCTTGTGATTTAACACCGCAAGACTATTTTCTGTGGGGCTATGTAATGTCATTGGTCTATGCGAATAAGCCACAAACGCTTGACCATTTGGAAGACAACATTCGCCGTGTTACTGCCGATATATGGCCACAAATGTTGTAAAAAGTCATCGAAAATTTTACGTCCAGATTGGACTACATCCGAGCCAGCCGTGGCAGTCCTATGCCAGAAATCATATTTAAAATGTAATGATACAAGATTATCTTTCGAATAAAAAAAATTCATGTCAATCGAATAATACATCGTTGTTTTATTGCAATTTAAAGTTCTATACCTCTAAAAAAACACCCTTTATAAGAGTATGGTGGAAATATTTTATACAAATAGTTTTATAAACATATATCTGTCTTTTAGTATAATAGTGTATATTAATATATAAGGGAATTTTTAAAAAAAATTTAAATTGATTTGATTATTTTGATAAATTTAGAAATACTTTATTCTTGCTTAATTTGCTTTTATTCTAAATTTAAATTTTTTTGATATCCGTGAAAGGAAACACATGTGAATTTTCATAACTACTTTTGAGCTAAATATCTTTGCTTTTTAATAATATAATTATAATTTTTATGTAGTTCTTAAAATATTCTCAATGCAGTTCTCTCCAATAAATGAATGTACTACAATATTTTTTATATTTACTTCTCTCTTTTTACGGACATATTGTTACAATGGGGGTTTCATTTAAATTTGTTCAAAGTATTTGATTTCCAAAACATTAAACATTAACAAAACGTACAAAATAAAGTAAGAAATCAATATAGTACAGATATCAAATTAATTTCGGAATAAAACTAAAAAAAGTATGAAGGAAAAAAATTGTTATATAGTGAGTGCATGTCGTAAGTTATCAAATAAAGAAATATTATGTACTAGGTCAGATGAATAAATACAAAATTTAATCCTAAAGTTCGGTCCTGAATACAGAAAATGGATAGATGAATAAAAATAACTATCCTTCCTTTGACATGATATTTGAAACGATTATATAAAAGGGCATTTGTGTCAAAATCGTTTTATAGATATGCAACTGAAAGGTTACAAATATATATGTGATTACTGAAATTTTTATAAAATTACCAAGAAATCAAGTAAAAATAGTTAAAATATTTTCCTCAGATGAGAAACCAATTGTGAGCAAGAACTATTTATACAATTTTTATAATAATTATCAAATTGAAGCATGATATATTAATAAATACCAAACTTAAAACTTAAGAAGCATTCAAGAGACACTTGGCAAAGTGTGATGAAATATAAAACATATTCGCATGAACAGAAGTCAAAATGACGTTCAATGCATTGAATTCTCTCTCAAAACTATTAGTCCCAAGATAATCTACCGAAAACTCAGTTCAGTAAATAAAATTTGAAATAATGATGTGCTTTAAGGTTACGATATTTTGCTAAAAGTATCAGTTCTTGTTGTGTTCTCTCAAGTTTAATGTCAAGTTAAGTAAAAGCACAAAAATAAAATTCTCAGCAATAAAAGTTGGTTTCCTTAAGGGCTTCTCAACTTTGAAATATTTGCCAGACTTTCTGTCGCGCATTAAGAATTAGACTAACACTTCCAGGTTTCCATTCCAAAAATTCGTGACAAGCACACTGAAATTTACCATATTCTCAACTCGCATATCATCCCCCGGGCAACTTTAAACCTCGAAGTTGTTCTAATACGCATCCTTTGAGACTTGGATATATATGCTTAACTTTAAAGAGAAATGCGCTAAAAGACGAGGATTAAAAATGATAAGATAACAAAAGATTCCGCTTCCTTTGAAGTTGGATAAGGCTCAAAAATAAAAATAGCTTTTTTTTTTCTTTGCAGATACGAATCCAAGTTCGTTTTTATATCAGTATTTTAAAGCATTTCTTATTTTTGTGTTTTGCAATAATAATAAAAAAAAATCCTTCTAACACAGAAGTATATATAGTGAGATAAAATGTATGTATGTATTACTAAAATGTTATATATATATATATATATATATATATATATATATATATATATAATTAAATAGATACAATTTTCCAGTTTTAAAAATATATTCCAGCTTAATCCATAAGTTTGTTTGAATTGTTCCTGATATTATATGGGCCGTACAAATAGTTATTGCAATAGTTTTGAGCTCTTCTTTAGAATGGTTGTAAGAAAATGACAAGTTAAAGAGATTTGTTCGAGCTATAGTGATAATATACAGTGAGCTCGCTAAATTCTGTTATCACCCCCAATAACTTATGAACGAAAAGAGCTATATCATAAAAGTGGGTTCTATGTACAGTAAAGTTGCCATACGCTGCACAATAAATGTGCTTACAGTGCCACCTGGTGTATAATTTTGGAGTTAGCGCTTATGTCAAAATGTCAATTACGATGTTGGTCAGCATTATCGATTTTAAAAAAAGGACATTTTAAGCACAAAAATGATGCAAAAGAAAAGCACAAAGCACATGTGTTTAATGGCGCTGAGTCAAATCGAATTTTCCTTAATTGAAGCTTATCTATCTGTCATGCTCAAAATGGTTTCCTTCAGCAACAATATACATCTGGACAAGGGTTTGCATTTCCCGCTGCACTTTCTTCAACATGGCACGTGACATGCTGGTACAAACATCCGTATTAAGGTTTCGATGTTCCTGCAATGTCAATTAAGGAGTTGCATACACACTTTGTTTGATGTATCTTACAGAAAAAATTCAATGGGTTCAGGTCAGGTGACTATGAAGGTCATTCAACTCAACCCCCATATCCGAGGCTTGAAAGTGTTACACGTGATATCTTGTCCTGTGGGGTGCCGTCGTGTCAAAACCCTGCATACTGGTGATCACTCAACGGCAAACCTTATAGAAATTCGGAATCAGTAAGGACAAGCATCAGAATACCACTAACGTGCCTTCGTAAAATACCAGGTCAATAAGTCTGTTAATATTCCGAACTAGGCATTTATCGACCAGTGAACTTGATGTCAAACTTCGACAGCACATCTAGTAATATCCAACGACTAAAACTGGATATTTTGCTTGTTGCGCATAGAATTACGAACAAAACACATGCCTCATCTGCCCTTATAATGTCGACAAGAAACGTTAGCTGAGCATCCTCGCCGAGCATAATGAAGTTGCACCAATTACAGGGTCTCTGATTATATTCTGTCATTAGTCTTTGCGCCAAATTTCCAAGAATTCGGGGAATTTTAAATAAATTTGTATTTTGTGCCTTCTATTTTTAAGAATACTTTGCGGAAGATGTATTCTTTTACTAAATAGATAATGCCGAATAGCTTTGTAACGGACTTTTTTCATGTATCTTATACGGTTTTTCAGATTGAAGCTTTAACTCTAAAATTATCCTAAAGGGGGCGCTGTAAGTTCTTTTATGCGTACCGCGCATGATAACTACTATACCCAGATCCCACTTTTATGTCTATAGAGTTATCATTATTAGAGTGACAACGGACTTAGCGGGCGCATTGTTTACATCCTTGTTTTTAGCTTTTATTCCATGTCCTGAAAATTATATAAACTTTCACAGCATTTGCATTATTTTTAAATGCAATCTACATATATAAAAAAACTTTTAATCGCATTTATATATATATATACTTATGAAAACTTCTTAAAATTTCTAATATGCTCCAATACTTATAAGATGTCAGTTGGGCAAATTAAAATTTAAAATAGAATACATAATACATATATATATATATATATATATATATATATATATATATATATATATATGTATATACACTGCTCAAAACAATTAAAGGATATTGTAAGTTTTATATAAAATAAAGATATAAGCGAAATTTTTTTACCGAAAATGGAAGAAGGGAATCACAAATGCAAATTTTTCTGATTTTCAAACTGTGGAGTATGCTAATTTTGAGTTCGACGTCAAAAACGTCGCTTCAGTGGCAGCGAATGAAATTTGATTTTCAACTGAAATGAAGACAAAGATGATTGGCATTCAGTGACTGCTTTGTTTCGATGAGTACGATGTCTCAGTAAAGTCATTTAACCGATTCAGAAGCGTGGAGAGTTGCTGGTAGGTTAGAAGAGGGCCAAACTCAAGCCGAAGTAGCGCAAGCCATTGGAGTGTCACAAAGTGTGATTTCCAGAATCTGGAACCGTTTTTTGGAGACTGAAAGTGCAGGCCGAAGACCAGGACAAGGTCGCAGACGCGCAAGAACGCCCGATGAAGATCGTTATTTAGTGTTAACGGCTCGGAGACACCGAAATATGAACGCTACTCTTCTCCAACAACACATTCGCTCGGCTATTGGCACCACGGTTTCAACTCAGACTGTCCGAAACTGGCTCCATTGTGTAGGTCTGTATGCTCGGCGACCACTGGTATGTGTTAGACTAACATCAAGGCATCGTCTCGACCGCAGGGAGTGAGCAACAGAGCATGTGAATTGGAGGAGAAATGAATGGAGCAATGTTCTTTTTTCTGACGAGTCCCACTTTTCTGTTCATCCGGATAATAGGCGTATTTTCATCTGGAGGGACCGTGGCAGTAGGAATAATCCTGCGAAAGTAGGAATAATCGTGCCCGAAAGTGTCAGATTTGGCGATGGAGGAGTGTTAAGGTATGGTGGCATCTCTATTGACGGGCGCACAGACTTCTACACCATGCGAGATGGACCTCTGACTGCAAGCCGATATAGGGATGAGATCCTCATGCATATTGTAGTCCCTTACATAGTAGCGATCGGAGATGACTTCATTTTAATGGACGATAACAGCAGGGCACATCGTGCTAACCTCGTGGAGGATTCCCTTTTTGAGGAAGCAATCGTACGAATGGAATGACCAGCGTGTTCTCCAGACATGAATCCAATAGAGAACGTTTGGGACGCTCTAGAAAAACGAGTTGCTGGCCGCCAGCCACCCTCACAAACTTTTCAAGAAATGGAAAGAGTTCTTCTGGAAGAGTGGTATAGAATACCCCAACTCGTGATTAATAGCCTCATTGACTCCATGACTTAAAGGGGCTCAACGTTGCTGGCCGTCCGTGGAAACCATACTCACTACTGAAAATGATTTCCTTTGAAGAAAACACCTTTTTTTATTATTTTTTTCTCATGCACAAATTGTGTTTTTTTCCTTTTGTACACAAATGCGCAATAAAATGCATTTTTTTTCTGCCAAACATGTGTAATTTATTCTCATACAACCTACTATGTCTGTCGACCATGTATCAATCAGCTAAAATGTTTCCCAGCCACAAGATCCACCTAAAACCGCAATATCCTTTAATTATTTTGAGCAGTGTATATACATAATTTATAAGTTGATTGTCCAGATTTGATTAGAAAACACTTTTTATCACCTTTATCTAATCATTTTAATGCATACATACTTCTCAACACACGAAAATGACAGCTAAACTTTTATCTAATTTGCGACATTCAACATAAAAGGTTCGGGGTGTCATCAGTTGTTGAAAAGATAATTGTTAAAGCATTTGTTTTAAATTACATCACATCATTCCACCCTTTTATTGAAGCTGTTACTTTTTGCCCTAAATTGTAGCTTCGTATTTTTTTCAAATAAAGAGGACATTCTAAAAATTTTCTCAGCATAAAATGAAATATGTATTGAATTAACTCCAGAATAAGATAATTACCTGATAAGTATATTTTTCTCTAACATTAAGAGGTTAGAGAATGGCATATTTTAAGTGACCTAATCAGATTATAATAATCCATTTTCTTAAGTGCTTTTATAAGTGGGGGTAATATAATTTAATTAATTTTCTGAGAAAATGATCATCTTGTATTAAATTGTGTATGTGCAGAAATATTTATATATGAATTTAAAACAAAGCAAGAAGCTTATTTATTTCGTTAAATTGTCTTTATTTTCGTCATTTTTGTTCCATTTTAAAACATAAAGGAAATAATGTCCTCTTAATTGTTTTGTAAATGGGTCGTTAAATGAAATGTAACTTTTTTCAGAAGAAACTAAAACACGTATGTGTAAAAATAATAGACTTCTTCCCTATAGTTCCATTAATGTATTATAAATAATGTATATTGAGTATTATGTATATTGAGATTTAATCGCTATTTTTTGTAATATGCATGCAAAAAGTAAGGAAAAGGTATTTAGTAGCTAATTTTGAGTTTATGAATTTTATTATTTTTACTTAAAGACACAAACGATATTTGAAAAAATTAAAAATTTCTATTATAATTCAATTGAATAATTCATATAAAAATGTTTTTTTTTCCAGAAAATTAAAAGAACTTGATTATTATAATAGTACTAATATTTTAACATATGTAATGCTTTTTAAAAATTTCTGTTACTTTTCATTAATTGTGTCAGTAAAGTTGGGATATTTGCTGACATTATTTATTTATATTTTTTTCTTGAGTATCATTTTGTAGAAAAACATTATAATTAAAGTAAAATTATAAGAAATCAAATGAATTTCAAAAATATAAAATTTAAAACATAATAATGCATCATTTCAGAATTTTTAAAATGTATTTTTAATTGCACACCTATTATTTTATTTCCTCCAACAACGTGAGAATGTCATAACGGAGTAACCACGGCAATTTTAAAAATTGATTTTTTAAGATTCTTTTTTTACCTTACATTTATTTTTTATTAGTTAAATAAAATACGTTTCAATTTTTTTTCATTCACTATAAAATTGTTTAGTAGTTCGAATAAATATCATTTGGTTTGTGATAAATATTTTTGATTGTATTCATTAATTATTATAATTGATTGATTTTACAATCCATTGTTCAAAAAGTGTGTATTTTTTGCTTTTAACATGTAAATTGTAATACCAATTTAAAGTTAATTAAAAAAATTTCTACCTTTATGCTTTTTTTGTTTAAATATGTATATTCATCTGTATCAGTAAGTATAATTTTCAACTTCATTATAACGATTAATTCCAAATTAATTACATCAAAGTTTTGGATAATAATTGTATTATTTAAATATTATTTAATATTCTTATTCCAGTAAAGACACTAATTTGAATTTGAAATACCATTCTGTCAATATTTCCTGCAAAATTATAAAAATTTACCTCAATTTTTTTTTACGCCTCAGATCCTCGATCGAATTTACAAGATTGCCTGAAAATTTGAGCTACCTTTTGTCAGTACCTATTTTAGTTAAATATAATTAAAAACATTACCCTAGAAGTTTCTGAAAGCGAAGCTGTTTTTTTCACATACATTGCCCAATTTTTGAGAAGTCCTGTAACTCTCGACAGTGCATTTACCTAATAAATTCGGGACTTGAAATAAAGGCAAGATCTCACATATTCATACGTATGCACAAGAATACTAAAATAAAAAAAAATTGCTAGGCTGTACATAGTATAAAGCTGCAAATTATGTTGTATTCTTAGTAAAGATTAACTATGTTTCCTTCATTGTGTCGAAAGGGGATTTCTCACCGAAGTTTAGGTAAAAGAAAATATTCCAGCTAATAATGCTGAACTGGTATAGGAAACCTTGGGGAAAAATGAGTTTTCACTTAAATTGAAAAATTTGGAGACAAAATAGGTACTCCGAGACAAATCTGGAAGAGTCTATAGCGCTTATTTGGAGAGATAAATAAAGGATCCTCTAAAATGGCTTCGCACTTTATATAAAGGCCATGCTTTGAAACATAATCCTTTATGTTTCAGTGAATTTTGATTTTCGGCTGTTGTAAACATATACGTTTTTGTTAATTGTTTCCTTTCAAAAGTAGATTTTTTATGTACACTAGAAAGTTACTGAATAAAGTTTCGATTTTTTCCAAAATAACCATTTTACTTACGGAAATATCTCGTTCTTTTTCCTTTTAAGAAATTTTCCAATATCGATTTATTTATACTGTCACGAAATATTTCAAATAAAACCAAGAACAATTTATTTATAATGTGCAAACTATTATAAATAATAGGGACGGCTGGGTGGCATAGTTGGTTAGGTGCTGGTCATGTACATCCATGTTTGTGATTTGGCCACCGGCTGAATTCCCTAGATTTTCATGACGCAAAAAATCGACAGCGTCCAGGCCGCATGATTACGTGGCTTGTTAAAAATCATTAGAGTGCCTGTTTGGCTTGGGTTCTCTCGGCAAAATTAAATTCCTGGTACAATTTCGCATCGACATTGTCCCGGTCCCGCACTCTGGGGAGGAAACTGGGCGTCAAAATTATATTGCGCCAATTGGTATCCACTGTATGGAGCACCACTAAAAAGTGATACCAGCTCTCGGGAAAAGTATTACGAATGCAATGGTAATTTCTAATCTGCAGCTCCATTTAAAAGAAAAAAATTGGTAATTGAAAAATAATTTAACAATATTTGAAAAAAACAGCAATACTTTTAATTACATGAACTAAAGGGTGTTTTTTTAGAGGTATAGAACTTTAAATTGCAATAAAACAACGATGTATTATTCGATTGACATGAATTTTTTTTATTCAAAAGATAATCTTGTGGCATTACATTTTAAATATGATTTCTGGCATATGGCTGCCACGGCTGTCTCGGATGTAGTCCAATCTGGACGTCCAATTTTCAATGACTTTTTCCAAATTTGTGGCCGTATATCGACAATAACACGGCGAATGTTGTCTTCAAATGTTCAAGCGTTTGTGGCTTATCCATAGACCAATGACTTTACATAGCCCCACAGAAAATAGTCAAGCGGTGTTAAATCACAAGGTCTTGGAGGCCAATTCACAGGTCCAAAACATGAAATTAGGCGGTCACCATACGTGTCTTTCAATAAATCGATTGTGGCACGAGCTGTGTGACATGTTGAGCCGTCTTGTTGGAACCACAGCTCCTGGACATCATGATTGTTGAATTCAGGAAGGAAAAAGTTAGTAATCATGGATCTATACCGATCACCTTTGACTGTAACGTTGTGGCCTTCATCATTTTTGAAGAAGGATTCCACCAGCCCATAAAGGGCACCAAACAGTCAGTTTTTCTGGATGTAACGGTGTTTCGACATACACTTGTCGATTAGCTTCACTCCAAATGCGGCAGTTTTGTTTGTTGACGTAGCCATTCAACCAGAAGTGTACTTCATCGCTAAACAAAATTCGCTTATGAAAATCGGGAACAACGGCAATCTCGTTTTGGGCCCATTCGACGAATCTACGCCTTGCTTGATGATCGTTTTGATGAATTGCCAAACCAAACTGAGAATAAATCACTTGACAGCTGTTAAATCGGTCGCCATCTTGGAAAGTAATGCCAACTTAAACTTCTATACCTGGAAAAAAACACTCTTTATAAGTTGCTATAAAATTGAAAAATGGTAGTTACGTTTTGCATATTCAAAATATAATGTATGCTTCTTTTGTTGAATTAAGTTTAAAAATCTTCAGATTTAAAAATACAAACAGAATTGTTTTAATATTTTATTTATAGAAAGTTTGATGTAATGCTGTGCTGAATCGTAACATGCGTTTGGATGAATACCCAAGTAAATCCTAAATTCAGATAATGAAATAATAAAAGCATATCTTTAGTTTCAAACAAAAACTTCTTAATTATTAAAAAGAAACTTCCATTAAGAACAATTACCGAAAAGAGAGATACATGATTTTTTTTTAATGTAACTTAACGAAAAACTCTTTATTATTGTATTGGTGTTTTGGTGTTAATTGCAATGAAAAGCAAAAAAAAAAAAAAAAAATTAGATTAGAGATAGCATGAAAGATAAAACAGATATATAGTAAATGCCAAGTAAAAATGATTAAAGCAATAGTTATAGTCTTACAGGATCATGTCTTTTGTGTGTTGATTTGATTCCGAAAAGAATGAGGACAATCAGCTAGTTAATTTTATTTTCGTTTTGATATCTCTCGACAAATTACGTCAATGCATTACTTAGCCAATTGTATTCCCATAGGGTCTTATTAAATCTTTTTTCTACTGATGTAGCGGTGTTTAATTAATCAGTCATAGTTAAAATGAATCTAGTGTCATATTTCCTGATGACCTTTGACACTCAACAAAATTAATTTCTGAAAATTTGGGAATCTCTTTTGATCTGATGTGTCAAAAATTGAATGCTGGACGTAGTATAAACCTAATATTTGAGGATAATACGTTAGAAAAGTGCAGCGTTAGTTCGAAAACATTCGGTCTGTCGTGTTTTTAATAAGCCACGTGAAAGACCTTAAACATCGGTTCAAAATGATGCTCTGAAAGTATTGGTCATTATTAGGGTGCCAAAAACGTGACAAAATGCATAACAAACTAAATATTATGCACCCATCATTTCTTAATTCATCATTCTCTGCCACATCAGTCAGCCGCATACGTCGAAAAAACAATCACGAATTTAAATAAATTAAAATTGAAATTTTTGCAGCAAAGCTTACTTACTGGGCCTTTCGTAAATATAATATTATTTTTAAACAGTTGTAACAGTTTTTACGAGTTGAACTCTATGAAAATGAAGACAGTAAGAAAAATTGCATATCAGAGATTATTGATTCTAATGATCAAAATTTCTTTAATATATGCATATACACATTAAAACATCGTTGGGGAAAATTTATTGAAGCAAATAGAGCATATTTTGATTAAGTAAACAGCTTTTGATATGCTGTTTAATGTATTCACTTAAAAATCCGACATTTCCCAAGCACCCATCCTATTTATAAATCCATAGAAATAATTCCGAGGCTTCTAACACGCTCTAGTGTTTCAATCCAGTTAGTGGAATTCCATTATTCAAAGATATAAAAATAAGAGCATTAATATAACGAGTTTGAAAATGTGACTTTAGGTTTTTATTCTTATAAAATTTTAGATACTGAGGGATTTTTTTTTAAAACAAATACTTTGTCGCCTGAATCAGTAATATTAAAAAAATATATATGGTAAACTTTTTTACTAAAGTTAAATTGTATAAACTTTCTCACTTATATTGATTTTTATAATTCAGTAATGTAAAATAAATCTTATACTTTTCATAATTTAGCCAATTTATTTAAGAAATTTCAAATGCATATTATAATTCCTAAATTAACATTAATAGCTTGCAAAGTTATAGAAATTAAAGCCTTATAATAAAAATAAGATTCTAAAAGAGGAAAGAGAACATTGCTTCCACAAATATAATTAATCAACATCACATTCCCCGAAACCACAATTAAACAGAAAATAATAAAAGACACGCGTTGAAAACTAATTGTCATATTTTTACGTTATACTCATGGTCAGGAAATTTTGCCAAGCATGGAAACAACCAAGATGCTAGTTTGAACTTCAAACATTAGAAGTTGCTCTCCCGTGAATTCAGTTTTAGGCTCAATACTTCTTCAGGAAGGTACAGGAATTCCCCTTCCCCGCCCCTTGATAAAGTTCCTGTAATTCTTCAGAGTCAAACGCACGACCGTTAAAATCTCACCACTACTTTTACGAGGGGGTTGTTGGAAGGTCTCAGACTTAACTGGAGTGAAATACTCATTTCCCGGCCAAGCGAAGCGTGAAATTTTACCGGCGTGAGGCAAATCATATTATGCGACAGTAAACCGACTGGGTGCTCGATGACATTTTAACTTTGACACCAGCTCTCACATATCAGGTTACTCAAGTGGGAAAGGCGTCTTTTGGAAATTGATATCAACTTGTCGAAGAAACGCAGGGCTAATGAGTGCAATTGTAATTGTTTGTTAGGACTGTTAATTTGTGCAAGCTCGATAGCAATTGATATTTTGCACGATTAAGAATTAATATGTTGATTTTTGGTTATTTAGAAATATTTTATAATACATGAAACATAATCACAAGCTATTGAAAAGAAGAAAGTGGCTTGATTATGATATATTTGAAGATGCTAAGGAGAAATTTTTTTTTAGTAAAAATGTTCCTCAGAAATTAGATATAAATAAAAATGTCAAATAAAATAAATGAACTGTTGTATAAATATGGACTATTCATACTAGTAGTTAATTGCTAATTTGTGTGTGTGTGTGAGTAAATTTAATAACGAATAATGCTTTGCATGTTTAAAAAATGTCGTTTTTATCTTTATTTAGAAATATTTCATGAAATAAAAGTAGATAAAAAACAAGACAACAACAGACAAGTAGACTAAAGACAACTTGACTTTCGTTTTTACAAAATCAAGCCTGTGACTTAGCATGCAGAAACACAAAGAGGAAAAAATACATAGAAATGTAAAATAAATGTATGAAATTGATTATTTAATTATTGTTAACCAAATATTATTGAATAATTATTATAAATTGAGCATTAAATTGTGCAAGTATGCATGCAGTACTTCATTTAAAAATGTATTTTTTCCCATTTTTACATACACGCTTAGAAAGAAATTAAATTTTTCAGAAAGTAAGGGAATTATACTACTGGAAAAACATTTCTCTTGAAACATTCCAATCATTTTCTGGATAAATTCCGTCCTTTTATGCATAAAATGTAAGAGACACACATTATTTGATCAAAAATATTGGACGTTCTAACGTTTGTTCCGAAAATTCGTTGAAAATTATAATACGTGACAAGATATTAGATTGCTATATTAAGAAAAGCAATTGCAATACTATCCCAAATGCTAACTGATTCCAGATTTAGGAGAGAAAGCATTTACATTTTGCCGGACAGTTTGTAAAAATGTGCACATTAAAGACATACTTTCAGATAACGTCAGTATATGTGATTAAAGTTCATTGCTTGAATACTGTATTCATAACTTCTTATTTGTAGCACAGAGAAATTAATGTATTAAAATTCCCTGATACTCAAAATTAGACGAAGAATTTCATTTGAACTAATATTATCAAGTTGTTTCTTAAATGCAACAATTAATTTGAAGAAAGTTATTATAATTTTTAATATTTTTTTTTACCTCCTAGTAACATTTTTATTCTAAAGCAGATATATTGCTTAAAAAACAAATAACTAATATTTAGAAAAAATTAAATGTACCCATTAAATAAATTTAAAGACCAAAATCAGACTAAGATATAAATCTAGTTTGGAATAAACGATCTAAAAAAAAGAAACGAGTCTTACAGTAGTCGCATATGATGTGTAACATCTGACATATCATCGTGGTAAATACGCAATACTAATTTTTTTCCTGAAAAAAATATGAATCGGGTATGATTGGAAATAATTTTCTAACGAATAATTATATCGTTAATAAAAATTATATTTAATTAACAAAATGAGTAAAAAAATGCAATATTTTATAAAAAATAATTATTCTTGTTCAATTTGGGGAAGAGTGGAGACAAGACTTATGATAACTAAAATATGACACAAATACTTGTGATTTCAAAGTATTTAAAGACCATTGAAAAACATCATCAATAACAGTACCACTGTTAGCAGTCGAAACATTTTGATTTGTGTTCATTTTGAGCTTGAGTTCATCATTCATAAAAGCTATCAGCGGCTCAGCTTTTGGCAAACTGAAATTAAAGTTAAAATCACTACTCAAGATCAGGGAAAGCGAGTGATAATTCTTTTTAAAAGAGCAGAACCACCTTCGTTATATGGTGAAAGTACAAAATGCAGGAAATCTTTAATTTTGAAGGGATAACTTCTATTGGCGCGATTTGCTAGAGAGTGAACTTGAATGAACGTCACGCTCGGGAATGTAACGCTCCTTCGGTGTTTTTCACTTGTATTCAGAAAACAGGCTCCGACAAGATTGGTTCATCTCTAAAAAGAAATCACGTGACTAAAATAGAAGGACGTTTTTTCAGGGTGTTTATTCCCTTTTCTCCCCCCCTGAAGCCGAAGCAACGCTCACTCATAAACAGGTACTCCGACAACCCATTCTTCGTATTTTCTCCCCTTCATTCTTGTGTCATTATTACATTTCCTTTTTAGTTTTGAGGGCACAATATTTTAAATTGATGCTTTTATGCCAACATCCCTAATTATGTATAAATTTAAGATATTTTGTTTTATATGAGAAATTAGTGTTTTTAAATGTGAAATCAGTGTTTAAATGTAATATTAGGGTTTAAATGTGAAATTAGTGTTCTGTTTATTCTGTCACAAATCTTAATTAACTTAAAAATATTATTAATTACTTAACCTAAATCTGCACACATTTTATATTAATGCATCGGTAATCGGTAATGCAGAACTGGTAATCTTATAAACTTGGCAACGATACGTTTTGGTTTCTTTTGTTTCCCAAAAGATGAACAGTTGTGATTCAAACTTCAAAAGAGACACAATCCCTAGGAAATTTTAAAATAAATCAGATGATATTTCAATAGAAGAGTATCAAGTTTTAAAGTACATAGCTGGTTATTGCGTTTATAATTTAAAATTTGAATGCTACGATTACAAAGATAGATTTGTTGTAGATAAAAAAATCAATTTCGATTCAGAATATGTCGAAAGGGCAAAATATTTGAGACTTCTGGATAGAGGCAGACCCTCTTTTCCGCTTAGAAACGCTAGGTGCATGCCTAGGGTGCAAAAAGTTGGAAGGAGAAAAAATTAAAATTACAGAGAACGAGTACACCCGCCTAGAGTTTATTTAAAACCCAATTATTTTCTTTTATTTTTTATATCAAAATTATCAAATATTTGTTTTACTATCTTCCAAATTATTATGTAAAAATCACTTGGCTTTTCTTCGCAAATAATATTTTCTTTCATGCATACGGTTATTAAACTGTTCTCAAAACTCGAAATAAAGTTTTTATCGCAACGTTTCTCAAACTGTGGGGTGCACCCACCTAGAAGGGCAAGATAAACCTACTTCGGGGGAGGCGTGATCATATCGCGAAAAATCGAAAATGAAACATTTAAAATAATTAGCAATTTAATACAACAAAAATGGCAATTTCCAATAATTACAAAATAAAATACATTTTTATGTAACAATAAATTAAATACATATTCACACTGATATAATACACAATAATATAAATGAATCAGTACTGCACAAAGTATATGATGGTTAATTTTTTTTATCAATATTCAATTAAAAACAAGTTTAGTAATTACTAGTGATTCCCTTGGGATTGTCATACACACAATTATATATAAATATGTATCTTGTTAATTAGTACGGTTTATAATTAAAGTTGTATTGTATCGCAGTTTTACCATCAAAGTACATTACAATTACATTCAACACATTGTTACAATAAGAAGGGGGCGCGATGAACTTTCTGACAGAAAATTGGGTCGCAAATATTGAAAGTTTGAGAAGCACTTCTTTATCGCAATCTACAACACTCTTTTTAGTATCATGAATCCCTTTAGATTCTAATCAGGATATCTGTTCACAAGAACGCTGAGGGTTCAATTCTCCCCTCCCCTCCCCTCCTCATACACCAACAGATTTTTAATCTTTATCATAAAGATTACGGCTCAGCCCTTTTTATCTCTTAAAAAAAAACTTAATTCCCTCCTCCCCATAAGAAATTATGTGCACGCCTTGCTTTAGTTTACTAGTTTAATTATTAAAGTTTACTTTTGTTTACTAGTTTATTATCGTGTCAATAAGATTCATAAATCCAAGCTGATGAATATTTTGTGTGGGTTTGTATTTTTACTCTGTGCTTTAAGAGACGTTTGCAGCTCTCCAGTCTTCTCCCTCTTTGTATCATTAAAAATTAAATATTATACTAAAAATATTTTCCCCTTTTTTATACATATGTATTGAAACATTTCTCTGAATTTACTTATATATTTAAACATTAGACTGGCGCAAGACAATTACTCGTATAGTAAAATGTTTCTCATCAACAAAGTTTTTAGAAAATCAGTGAAAACATTCGGATCATTCCTAAAGCAAAGTCCATTTGACTGGTTAAAATACCACCGTGGGAAAATGTTCCCTGGAAGGGTTTTCTGTGCAAAGCCCCCCAACAGAAACACAAACTTTATTTTATGACCTGCCCAAGAGCTAATAAAAAGAAGGTTGAAAGGACCCTTCAGAAAATACTGTCTTTCGAAGAGAGATAGTTGACGCACACACACACACAATTTCAAATCAGCAAACACACACATACAATTTCTTCAGTTGTTCTTCATTTTTTTTAAAACTGCAAACGGTAATTATGATTTTACTTTCCTTTATATATTTTGTATTTTCCCTTAAAACTTAACAAAAATGTACAAATATTTTTATTATATTAAGGTAAAATCAAAACATATGTTTATTATTTGCTTTCCCTTACAAATGTGGCAGTGAAAATAATATTCAGCTTAATAAAATTTATTTTAAATTTTTTTTGTAAATTTTCCGTTTTACATCAGCTAATTTTAAGACTTTTGTTTATATTTATATAGGGTGCTTTTTTAGAGGTATAGAACTTTAAATTCCAATAAAACAACGATGTATTATTCGGTTGACATGAATTTTTTTTATTCGAAAGATAATCTTGTGGCATTACATTTTAAATATGATCAAGCAAGGCGTAGATTCGTCGAATGGGCCCGAAACGAGATTGCCGTTGTTCCCGATTTTCATAAGCGAATATTGTTTAGCGATGAAGCGCACTTCTGGTTGAATGGCTACGTCAACAAACAAAACTGCCGCATTTGGAGTGAAGCTAATCCACAAGTGTATCTAATCCACAAGTGTATGTCGAAACACCGTTACATCCAGAAAAACTGACTGTTTGGTGCGCTTTATGGGCTGGTGGAATCATTGGTCCGTACTTCTTCAAAAATGATGAAGGCCACAACGTTACAGTCAATGGTGATCGGTATAGAGCCATGATTACTTTTTCATTCCTGAATTTAACAATCATGATGTCCAGGAGCTGTGGTTCCAACAAGACGGTGCAACATGTCACACAGCTCGTGCCACAATCAATTTATTGAAAGACACGTTTGGTGACCGTTTAATTTCACGTTTTGGACCTGTGAATTGGTCTCCAAGATCTTGTGATTTAACAGCGCTAGACTATTTTCTGTGGGACTATGTAAAGTCATTGGTCTATGCAGATAAGCCACAAACGCTTGACCATTTGGAAGACAACATTCGCCGTGTTATTGCCGATATACTGCCAAAAATGTTGGAAAAAGTCATCGAAAATTGGACGTCCAGATTGGACTACATCCGAGCCAGCCGTGGCAGTCATATGCCAGAATTCATATTTAAAATGTAATGCCACAAGATTATCTTTCGAATAAAAAAAATTCATGCCAATCGAATAATACATCGTTGTTTTATTGCAATTTAAAGTTCTATACCTCTAAAAAAACACCCTTTATATATATTTCAATGCACTTTTTTAGTACTTTTATGTTAATTAATATGCACCGATACTGGATTTGTTTGCTTGAATACATCTTCTAAAAACACGCTTTTCTATGCAAGAACAGTTTTATAAAGATTAATTATTAGTGTAAAAACAGGAATTTTTTTTATTTTATTTGATTGACATTATTTTATATTGAGTCAGTTTTTTCTTAGATGTTTCTTATATTCTTATGAGCCTTTCATTAGTGATATTTGTCCCTTTTCCGGTAAAATATTATACATCCTTCTAAAGTATTATTTCATAACTTTTATCTGAAAAAAATATTTTCAGTGAAAATTTTAAAAAAATTAATATAAATGTGGAAATATGAGTCTATGACCTAAAAAGAAGCAAATGTCATAAGCTTTATATTATTGACAGCGACTGTGATTAGTGCAGTGGCAAGTGGCATGTAATTTACGGAGTTCCGGTCCCTGAAAGGGACGTACCTCCTCATCAGAGTTGATAAAATTAGAGCCGAATTAATGGTGATTAGTGCAGTATTCTTTCCTTTCATCATGTCATCAAAAAGCTGTCATGCCCTGTTCCTCTGAGGGCATAAGTTTTCCTAGCCCAACTCAAACAAGGAAAATAATGATCCAAATGAAAGCACGATAAAGTACGGAGCAACGCTTGACGGATTTTTTTTAGATATTTAAATAAATATGAATCTAAATTATTTATAACCTATTTCAGTTACCATAAACCTATTGTTTCTTTCTTAGAATATAATTAATTAACAAAGATGTATATTTAGCAAAAAATATTACTTTATGTGTATAGACATATGAATAAATAATTTTATATGATAATACTAATATAATATCCCCTTGTTTTTTATTCACCTAATTAGTCCCTGAAATAACATTACAAAATTTGAAATTATCACTTCTATCGTGTGGTCATAAGCCCACACACTTTTTTTAACCGTTTGATTCAAAGAAATGTATACGACCACCGAAATCACTGTTTGTCCATTTTCAAATAAGCATTCAGCTGCACTTATGTCCCCCAATATCGTGACTAACGGATTTAGAGTCAAGCGCTCGAGTGCTTGATGGCTACTAGAGTTGGACCAAGACCATATAGCTTTGGTTGGATCCCCATGCGAGGGTAGCGAAAAGACACAACCACGCACTCTCATTAGTCAAATCAAGTAGCGCGTGCTTACGTCACGTCATGTTAAACCCACCCGTCCCTTTTCACGAAATCCCTCGCAACAAATATCCAGCAACCGAGAGGAAAGATGTTACACATAAAAAAAACTAGACTAGTATAATGTAACTCATAATGCTACACTCAATAATTTTTAACTAGATGCTTTGAAAGTTATTACAATCTAAAATAGAGAAATTAAAGAGTTTAAATAATATCTTAAAATAATAAATAAAAACAAACAATTAGAAAATGTTCTTGCTGAACGTTTCGAATTAAGCTTAATACAGTTGCTGCACTTAGCATAATGATTCACGACTCGAAAAATTTGTACAAAGCACAGAATGTAATAATAAGTTAAGAACATTTTCTTTTCAAACAATGGAACAGAATTTTTGCTCTCTTGGACAATGTAATAATATCCTAATAACGAATTTTCGGTTAAGACCATTTAAATGAGTACTAGATGTAGTTCTCTTTTTATTGTTCATGTATTTAACTTTATCCCCTCTTACATTTTTTACGAAAAAATGCATAGTTTTCTGCCTAATAATATTTTTTCTATAAAAAAAAAGAGGAAATTACCACCTTAAAACGTGTTTAACTCCTATATATTTCGTAGCGACACAAAACATACTATTTAAAGCTGAGCTCTATATTTGATTTAAATTCGCTCTTTCACAACAAGATTACTTGTGTTTATGGAACAATAACAAACAATGATTATTTTTGTTTGTACAATTACTTAGAATTTTATTTAATATTTGGGCTATTATAAAAGAAAAAAGCATCGAATTTTTTTTAACAGTTATCTTTATAAGTAGTAAATTAAACCTAATTTTATCAATTTTTTAGTACTTCTTGAATTTAATGCGGTGTTAGTAATTAAAGGTACAATAATATTGTTTCTACAAAATTTTCTGAAGTTCCTTTTCATTTTAATACTTTAGTTTTTAGATTTAGTTTTACTTTAGTTTTAAGGGTGATTCTATGTAGCTTACATGAATAATTAAATATAAATATATATCATCATTAAAAATTCTTTTATTACCATGTTGAAGGTCATAAATGTCAATTTCTTCATAATAAGAACATAAAATTTATAAAATAATATTTAAAAAAACCCAAAATATAAAAAATTTACATCAGTTATAGAGAAAAAAATATTTTTAAAGTAAGCAATTTTATGTATGTATATATATATATATACAGTGGTACAAACAATTGAGGATACACTTTACTTTTACTTGATAAATTCAACTTTCAATCGAAATAACACATTAACTAGAAGTGCAAACGTGTTTTTATTTTCACACGTAACAAAAGGGTTAATTTACAGTAAAAATAACGAAAATCAACAAAAAAATATCTAAAATTAAAAACTTCACAAGTATTTGAAGTAAACATAGGCAGATCTTTTCCTCAAAAGATTGAGGATACACCAATGAAATGTTTGTTTATCTACCACTAGATTTTTTTCTTGCTACTATAATAGCCTATAAGTTTGGCCAATTTTATCTTAAACTTTTTCGACTGCTACTTTTGTCTTTTGAAGTTGGTTATGTGAATTTAAAGTCGCAATTTTAAATGGAAAATATGTCCTCGGAGAGAGACCAGTATTCATGTAAGAAAATTTATACTAAGGTTATTTAAGAAAGGGAAATCTTATCGTGAATTAGCTAAAATTGTCAGTAGAAGCCACTCGTGTGTCCAGAAAATCATTGGAAGATTTAACAGCGATGGATTAATTGAAAATAAAAGTGGAAGAGGAAGGAAAAGTATTCTGAGTGATGTAGCCAAAAGGAAAGTTTTGAAAGATATCAAGATTGATCCTAAACTAAGTGCAGTCAAACTAGCTGCAGAAACTTCTCGAATAATGGGCAGAAGTGTAAGTGCTAAAACTGTGAGAAATGTGATTATACATGCTTGATATAGCAGTCGAGTAGCTAGAACGAAACCTTTCATAAGCTTACAAAATCAGAAAAAGCGTTTGGAGATTGCAAAAACTCATCAATTGAAGACAGATAACTTTGGGAAGAAAGTTATATTTAGTGACGAAAGTAAATTCAACATTTTTGGAATTGATGGCCGTCGCACCGTTTGGAGAAAGCCGCGAACACCGCTTTGGATCCAAAAAATTTACGTCCTACAGTTAAACATGGTGGTGGCTCCGTCATGGTTTGGGGTTGTATGGCTTCAAATGAGGTAGATGGCATAATGGATTATAGATGGCATAATGGATAATAAACTTTATATAGATATACTCAACAACAATCTTAAAGAAAGTGCAAAAAAAATGGGTTTAGATGGAAATTTTATTCTCCAGCAAGACAACCACCCCAAAAATACGGCACGTAATGTCAAAATGTGGTGTATTTTTCATTGTAATAAAAATCATCACAGTCTCCTGACATCAATGTCATAGAACATTTGTGGGCCACATTCGAAACAGCGGTCCAAAAACACCAAATTAGGAACAAAGCCCATTTAAAGCAAGTGTTACAAGAAGAATGGGATAAAATATCTCCAGGTACCACCAAAAAATTGGTCGAATCGGTACCAAGACGATTGAAGGACATTATAAAAGCCAAAGGACTTGCAACCAAATATTGACGCTGTCTTTGTTTGTGATATGTCACACAAATTCCATTGGTATATCCTCAACTTTTTGAGGTAAAGATCTGCCTATGTTTATTTCAAATACTTTTGAAAATTTTAATTTTAGATATTTTTTTGTTGATTTTTATTATTTTTACTGTAAATTATAACCCTTTTGTTACGTGTGAAAATAAAAACACGTTTGCACTTCTAGTTAATGTGTTATTTCGATTGAAAGTTGGATTTATCAAGTAAAAGTAAGGTGTATTCTCAATTGTTTGTACCAATATTTATATTTATATATATATATATATATATATATATATATATATATATATATATATATATATATATATATATATATATATATATATATATATATATATATACATATAAATAGCCAAGAATCATTAACGTTAGATAAGTAAAAAGAAATGTAAACATATAAATGGTAAAATTAAAAAAAAAAGATAGAATAATCTAACTAAAAATGAAATAGCAATTAAATACCTAATAGCAATGTTATTTTTTTATATTAAGCTAAAATATGTCCTCTAAAGGATACTCAAATTTTCCAAGGTTCATGTTTTAAAAATAAAATTTTTTGTTCATTATAAGTTCATCTGTTAAAATAGATTTAATATCTAACGTCTGAATGCATAGTTAAATTTGCATTTTAAATTAAAAATTAAATTAATTATTCAGTTAGTTTAATAATTTTAAATCCAAATACTTTATTTTAACATTCTAATCAAATGTAGAGGACTCTTTAGAAGATAAAAAATTTTATATAAAAATTATACTTAAAATATGAATCTATGTCTTTTGCAATACAAAAACAATTAAATTACTTGCTTTCCAGACTTTTAAATTTGATTTTTATTGAAAGGCCATTTGTTAAAAGGTTATTTTTTTGTTTTCTTATAAAGAAAACGACGTTTAACTTTTCTACATGTATCAGGTAGTTGTCGTCACTACTAGAATAATATATCGTACTTATGTATCATTTGGTGCATTTATAACAATTTAGATGACAGAGGCTCCCGATTTCCGACATCTTACTACGATTCGTTTCAAAATGGAAACATGAGACTAGATGCATTCTTTGCTAAACTTGAAAACTATACTAGAAGAATGATAAAAATCATTTAGGCAGTTTAATATGGAAATGATGAAACCTCCTCCCAAATTTTGGTAGAAACATTTAGATAATATATATAAGTAAATATACCTTTCAAGAAGTTAATACAATGTTTCTTATACATTTTAATATTATGGGGAAAACTCTACTACAACTTTGATGGTAATGATAATATTACTACAAACATATTGGTTTTATAGATTCTACAGTTTTTGTCGACATAAAAGTGCAATTACTACAAAATGAACTGTCTATATTATTAAATATTTCTGGAAAGTGGCTTTAGATATCATTATGACATGATATTTTTTTTTTATAAATGAGAGAAGGTTTGATAATATTTTGATCATAAAACAACATTTGTACGTTACGATTTGGGGTTTATTTGGTTATTCTTGTTTATATTTCTTTGTTAATGCTTGGTGGTTGGTCCTGTTAGAATACAATGTATCAAACAGATATATTAAAAATAATATTCAATAAATAAATTAAAATTAAATGAATGTTAACTTGTCTTGTTTCTACAAACTATTTAAAACTAATTGTATGGAGAAAAACCAATGAAAAGAAAAAAAAAAACTGAAAAGAATTGCGGTTGTGCGGTTGTTGTTTTTTTTTTGCCAAGTCAACCAATGTTGAAGTGCTATATTTAACATATTTATAGCCAATTAAAAATAGAGCATTTTATCAAAATGTGTTTTACAGCCAACGAACAAGCACAATGACCATACACACGACGATCTTCTGCCAGAAAAAAGATGCACATATGTAAATCTCATGTGACCAATTCTTAAGCGTGTCAAAACACTGTCTTGTGACAATGATTTCCAATTGTAAAGGTATATTTATTGTTATGCAGTTTATTATCATTCTGAAGATTTCATTGATCTTGTCAGTGACCATGTGTATGTATACAATCGAATCTGCTTTCGTGCGGTCCTTTTTTATGCGATTTTATTTTTGTGCGACCGCATAAAAAAAACTTTCTGCAGTATTTCGACGGATTGGCTTGTTATATATAAGAATTCATGAAATTTTCGAACATTTTTTTTGCAGTTATTTTTATGCGGTTTTTATCAACCGCACAAAAACAATTTGAATTGTATTATAATATGTCTTTTAATATCGTGATATGAGGAATAAAATATCATATGCTGTTTTAGTAGTAGTGTCGTCTGCTACATTTCCCTTGATTCAAACATGAGAAGGAATTCAACAAAAAATATTTTTGTATATTTGGGAATTTTAAAAAGTATTTATTATTTTTAAATTTGCAAAGATCACAAGATGAGGCAGGATGGACCGAACAATTAGGATAACACACACAAAAAAAAAGAAATACAAAACACTCAATAAATTTATAAAAAAATTTATCGGCATAAGATACATTTTCTAACACTCTCTTATTGGCAGATATCTAGACGACAAAAACAAAACAGGCAAAATGAAGCTGGTCTATCAGATAAATAAACCTAAACATGTGTCGTTGGCATATATTCATCAGCGTAGATCTCCATAAAATGAGAAAAGTTTAAATAGAAAAAAACCAAAAAGCTATTTGTAAATTTTCTCAGCTGTGTACTCTTTAGTAAAATTTTTAAAATAAAATTATGCGATTGTGCCAGGGTAAAAGTGTGATGATCTCCTAGGACCTCACTTTGAGAACGAGAATAAATAGGAGTCAGATAAGAACCAGTAGCCATTTTTATAAATAACTTTCTTTATTTGGTTATCTTATCCAAATAGAATCAAAGACTTATTAACAAATATATCTAACTAGTATTATGAGGTTTTAAAGGTAATATCCTTTAAATTAACTTAACTAATTAATGATCCAATTAATTAACAATTATAATATCGATCACGCAGAGATTACCACGATAAGAGATCCCAGAATTATATTTAATGTTCTTATTGAACATTTAATTTTAATTTCACTCCTAAAATAAATCTTTAATGAGACTTTAATTATAAATCAATATTTATACCACACGGAATCTCAACTCTTCTTGAGATTAAATTATCCAACAAGAAATCTTCAATTTAACTTCACTATAACTTTCAACTTCAATCTCTCTCTCCTACTGCTCTAACTTTACTATTCCGTTTAACTTAAATACTTTATCTAATATGCATAACAAAGAATCCTGTCCTCTTTTAGAAGTTGATTGGAAATAGGTAGGGAATTAAATTTCCCTAAAAAGGACGACTCAGAAGGTTAGTGATAAAGTTCCATATAGATTTGTCACAAAAGTGTTCAATTCTCTTCAAGGCTGAAATATTGTGTAGACTTTATATTCATTCGCTATATCTTTTACACTGCAGTGAAAGGTAAAATGGCATTATATAGTCTGAAAAAAATTGTCAGTGAATGGTATAAATCAGTGCTTCTCTAACTTTCAATATTCTCGACCCAATATTCAATCCTAATTTTTAT
The DNA here is from genome assembly GCA_019973935.1 of Trichonephila clavipes. Classification (NCBI taxonomy): domain Eukaryota; kingdom Metazoa; phylum Arthropoda; class Arachnida; order Araneae; family Nephilidae; genus Trichonephila; species Trichonephila clavipes. Next base: position 67,663 of record BMAU01014002.1, read on the forward strand.
CGCCCCCACCCCTACAATAGCAATGCATTGAATTCAATAATACTATTCTTTCACGCTAAAGCTACACTACGACTTAAACCTCGTAAGGGACACCTGCGTATATAAACGTCTCGCTCAGCCAAGCATTAGTTTTCTGGACGTATATATACGTTTTTCCGAAATACGGTCATGTCTGCGCAATGCTATCCATAAAATTATTCCGAAGGCTTTGGAATGCAATTAAAGGATCCCGACAACTTTTGCAAAGAATTTAATTATTTCATAGGATCTGCTTCCCCTCCCCACATCACATTCACGCGTCTACTTGGAAAATGATGGCATTAGGGAAGGAATCGCGTAACTTTCAGTCGGCAGTTAAGGGAATAATTGTAAACTGTACAAATTATAAAGATAAGTGTTAATACAAGGCATTGGGGGCACTGGTAATTATTAAATTTGTTCTTGACTTAGTATTGTTGAACGAATTATAAAATGCATTGTACAGTACTCATACATTTATAAGTGTATTATATCAGTGTAAATGTGTATTTCATTTTTTATTATGTCAGAATGTATATTTTGTTTGTTTATTTTTCAGTAAATTTAAAACTTTTTCAAAAATAATCTTTTGCTTTTTTTCGACTTTTCAATATGCTCGAGCCCCTCTTGCAGAGTTATCACGCCGCCATAGGGGGATGCACCCCACAGTTTGAGAAACGCTGGTGTAAATGCTTATGATGATGGCATTCTAAGCAAAAGCTAAAGAGACAATATTGTTATCTTAACCTCCCATTGGCTTCCCAGTGTCGCCCTGTTTCCAATACGCACACGTATTAGAGAGAAAAGTAAAAGCATAAATAAGCAAATTTTTTCTGAAATAAGTAAATACTCAGCATTTTATTGCATTCCAAAGCGTTCAGAATATTTTACTGATAGCAGCACAAAGAAAAGTACCTTGTTTTAGAGAGACATATATATGCGTCCACGACACTTAATACGTAGTGAGACGTATGTATACGTTAGTGGTAATTACAGGTTTAATATGTTTGGAAACAATCAGCATACTATTGATAATGTTGAATGCTAAATGCTCTCAAACATGGGTATACCGCGTATAGGGTGTATAGTATTCGAAATTTGCAAAACAGATTTAAATATTCCCATAATTTAATTTTGATCGAATTAGCACTTTATGGAAGCTCCTAAGCAAGTGTGTCCCAAGCTTCTTAATATATGTGATGGAAATTTTAAAATAACCAGAGATTTTTAACAGCATTTATTTTAGAGATTTTTCACATGAACTATATGAACTGTTACATTGAAACGTCAACTTTTATTAAAGCTGAGAATTTGATTCGTTGACAACTTTAATTAAAATATTACTAGAATAAATTTTAAGATACAGTTTTATTTGCTTATAAAAATGCCCCCAAAGAATTAATTTGTCCAACATGTATTTCTACTGACTGCCTGTTAAATTTCTCTTTTAGTAACATTAATATTTTTTTTCCCATGCATGAAATTTGCAAATCGGCAACGAGTAAAATTTTTACAGATGGTGTGCGGTTTGGAAAATTGTTGCTAATTTTTATAATGAAGAGTGTGGTATTCAGCAAACTTCCCTGTGGCGCTTTTCTTGGGTTAAAAACATCAAATAAGATCGAGCGAGCTTTTAATTCAAAATACCTCATTTCTAAAAATCTATCTGTAAAAGCTGGCAAGTTTCCCCTTAAGTCATAATTATAAATGTAAATATCTCTAAGAATATCATACCTCCACGTCCGTAATACTTTCCGTAATACGTCCAGGTTTGTAATGCTTTGAATGTCGAAAAAAATAGAGACAAGTTGAATATTTTACACAGAACATCTCCTATAAGTATAATCAAAGCAATTTATTTGTCAGCAGTAAATCTGTTTCGTTAAAAGTGGTTTTGAAAGGATGAAAGGCGAGCCCATTTTTTTTAAAAACGAAACACTAACCTCGATTTCACTCTAATTTAATTGAACAATTCGTCAAAGCGTTATGACAATAATTAGTAATATTTTAAGGACCTTTACTGGGTTTTAGAATAGGAATAATCATAGTATATTTCAATAGTATCATCCCACAAATTCTTTAGTAAATTTTAATAGTTCTTTTAGAAATTTTTTGAAAAATATTGAACGAGATCATTGGGAACTACATGGACTTATATATACACATGGAAAAGAATATTTTTTTATTCGATGAAAGTAAAATCATTATTACATACCATTATTGAGTATGGAAATATTTTTTGTTCTTTTCTTCAGATTCTTTTTTAAATATAAATATTATTTCAATGAACTATATATATATATATATATAAAGGGTGTTTTTTTAGAGGTATAGAACTTTAAATTGCAATAAAACAACGATGTATTATTCGATTGACATGAACTTTTTTTTATTCGAAAGATAATCTTGTGGCATTACATTTTAAATATGATCAAGCAAGGCGTAGATTCGTCGAATGGGCCCAAAACGAGATTGCCGTTGTTCCCGATTTTCATAAGCAAATTTTGTTTAGCGATGAAGCACACTTCTGGTTGAATGACTACGTCAACAAACAAAACTGCCGCATTTGGAGTGAAGCTAATCGACAAGTGTATGTCGAAACACCGTTACATACAGAAAAACTGACTGTTTGGTGCGCTTTATGGGCTGGTGGAATCCTTCTTCAAAAATGATGAAGACCACAACGTTACAGTCAATGGTGATCGGTATAGAGCCATGATTACTAACTTTTTCATTTCTGAATTGAACAATCATGATGTCCAGGAGCTGTGGTTCCAACAGGACGGCGCAACATTTCACACAGCTCGTGCCACAATCGATTTATTGAAAGACACGTTTGGTGACCGCCTAATTCACGTTTTGGACCTGTGAATTGGCCTCCAAGATCTTGTGATTTAACACCGCTAGACTATTTTCCGTGGGGCTATGTAAAGTCATTGGTCTATGCGGGTAAGCCACGAACGCTTGACCATTTGGAAGACAACATTCGCCGTGTTATTGCCGATATACGGCCACAAATGTTGAAAAATTCATCGAAAATTGACGTCCAGATTGGACTACATCTGAGCCAGCCGTGGCAGTCATATGCCAGAAATCATATTTAAAATGTAATGCCATAAGATTATCTTTCGAATAAAAAAAAATCATGTCAATCGAATAATACATCGTTGTTTTATTGCAATTTAAAGTTCTATACCTCTAAAAATACACCCTTTATATATATGTATATATATTTTAAAGATAAGAAGTGATTGTATTGTCAATGCCCAATACTTTAAGTTCTAATTCACATACTACACCCAAAGGAAAGTTGAAACATATATTTCGTTAATCCAACTTATCTCTGGTCTCCCAGTAACTCTCAGCGAAACGCCATGAGCAGAGAAAGACAGGGCAGAATAGTAATACTCAACCCGCGGGCCACCGAGCCTTTTTAAGTGGCCCGGTCATGGCTCTAATTGCTCTGAGAAATTTACTTATTTAAAAACATTGTATTAAAAATTTGGGGGAAAATTCTTTGTTAAGAAATCAGATATATCAATTTTGTTTCTTGCTATCGGTATCATACGGGTAGGAATTGGTATTCGTTTTCTATCTGGAACGGTTACGGTTAGTGATAACAGACAACAGTGGAGTGGCGACAATTTTATGGGTAGGGCTAATTTTTAACTATCTTTTATACCTTGCAAGCGTAAAATATTCGAAGGAAATATATCATTTCAAGACTATTGGGAGGTTGAATATTTTGTAGTGAAAAACTAGCATGGATGGATCAGTAATTGTTTGATTTGTCATGAAAGTGCTGCATTTAAAAAATACCTATAAATAGGAATCCTTCAATGACACTTATCCTCGAAGATCTCTTTCAAGAGGTTATAAATAGGCTTTCTTGAAAATCTTTGCAACAGCAACAAAGTGTTTTGCCAGTGGTAATATCACAGCGGTAATAAAGACAACCTATGAAGTTTGTTATATTATTGTTATTCGTATGAAACCGTTTACTGATGCAGAAATTGTGAAGGAGTGTTTCTTAATTGCTTCCAGTTTATTGTTAGTGACAAAAATAAAATAATATAAAAAATAATAATTAAAAAAAGCAAAACAGGAGTTAGAATATTTTGATAAATTTTCCACATTTTAAATTTCTTGTGTTATCTTGGTTTTAAAGCATTTATTCCCTATTTATCCTCATATTGCGGCTCGCATGAAATAACCAATATATATGTATGCGGCCTGTGTGAAACAGCTGACATATGTATGCGGCCCAACAGAAAAAAAAGGTTGAGTCCCCCTGGTGTAGAAGGTGTGTGGAGTCGTTGACCTCTCCGCAATTGTACATTCTTCTTCAGTTTCAACTGTTCGGCTAGAGATGGCTTTTTCGCTACCTAGAATCCTGCAGTCAACTGGAAAGAACTATAAAAGATGATTGGTTGATGTATTCAAAATTTGTGTGTGTGAATTAGTTTTATTAAAAACGCCAGATATAAGTTTTATTTTATCCGACATTTGTTTACTAGTTACAGTATTATTTATATTTGTGATTTTTGATTATTTATCTGAATTTTTCCGAAACGCTGCTTAGTAATTTTTGAAAGAATTTTCTTTTTGAAATTATTCACAGTGACCATCTCTGATTCTATTAAGAATGTTTGAACTGTTTGTATTCTACCATGGTTTTGTTTATTTTTTCGATAAAGGATATATTTTAATGGATAGATCAGTACTTTCAATGAATAAATTAGTTATTAGTTCGGCTCTTTTATCAATTTTGTCAGGACACTGTCCAATACATTCTTCAGTATTATTTGCAAGGAAAGAGAACATAAATCAATTAGTTGTTTCATAAATCTACAGCAAATGGTGGAATTTTGTTGGTGTATATTTGCATGAATCAGTAAAATACTAAAGTGGTTTCTGTTGTAGAGCTAAAAAAAAAAATCAACTACAAATTTCCAGTAAGGTAAAATTGAATGCGAACTAATTGCTAAATGTAATGAAGGAAATGTGTCATTGTTTTTCTAGTGAATTGAAATAAGCTATTTTTGAATTTTAGTAATGCTGTAGAAATCACTGAAAGATATTATCAAATTCAATATATACACAAGATAATATTTGTGTATTGCCTTAAATATTGTGTGTCATAAGTGATCGCGAATTGTTCTGTTGAAAAGTAGCGGCAGGTAAAACCTGAATGCAAGTAAGGCACTTGTTCCAAAATATCTTACATTTAATACAAACTGGATATTGTACCCGCAGAGAATACCAGGAGTGCAGCAGTAGAATCCAACAATACTACAAACCATAACATTATTGCAGGACTAGGGAACGGATGTATAATTGAACACTACAGAAACCTTTGTACATGGTGTCTCTAGACATTAACCCGACTTAGTAAATTAGGTACAGTTATACAGTAGTAAACTTTTAAGCTTAGGACTTTGATTAGACAGTTAGCCCCTTAACAGACCTTAACATGCATATCCGTCTCTCTCAGTCGATATGGTAAGTGCCAGAACGTATATATACGTCTTGCCATCATCTTTTCTTTGTTTTTCTATCAGTAAAACTATTCCGGAGGCTTCGGAATGCAACAAAATGACCTTGTCAGTGTTTGCGAAGGATCTTCTTATTTCAGAGAAATTTTTCTATTTGCGCCTTCGTTTCCTCCTTCACCCATAAAAACACCTATGTGAAAATTGGTGGCATTGGGGAGAGAGACGCGTATTCTTTAATCTGCAGTTAAGGGGTTAAAGATTGATTCAAGTTTCCCCCTTCATTTGATGGCACTACAACGCCGAAGTAAAATCGGAACAGAAAATATGGTGTGTAACATTCACCCACAAAATTTAGTTTGTAAAAATATAAATCACCCAAATACTATAATATTGAAATGTAATATACCTACTCAGAAGTATATAATGAATTTATAAGTACCAAAAAATTTGCAAAAACTAAATCGATAGCAACCAAAAGTAACAAAACGTGTGTTCAATATACATTTTTCATTGATAAAATACAGGGAATTTTATTGTATTAAAGAAACAATTCTTCATAAATATTCTTTACTGAAAGAATCAATTTCTTGTACTTAGAAAAGAGGAAAACTATACGTAAAATGCATCATTATTTTTACTGAATAAAGGTAAAAAGCAAAAAATATTAAAATTGAAACAAAATGTCCTGCACAAATTCAAAAAAAGTTGCAAAAAGTTAGCTGTTGTATAACTAATTGAAATAATCAACATTTATATTAAGTTGCAAATTAATAAAAACTCATGACAAATTTACAGCATTAAAATTAGAAGTACAAAAAAAACTATTAAAAATTTTAATCAGATGATCATGTTGTAAACAGTATCTTATAAAATGCATGATAATAGTTAAGATGAGTATTCTTAATTTTAATAGGCTTTAAAGAATTTTGGATAAATAAAATTAAACTTTTCGTAACAAATTAATAACTATAAAAAATTACATGACTAAAATAACCTTAAATATCAAAGTAATTCATATGTATTGCTCAAAATTGTAAGCATAAATTATCTTAAGTGTAGCCAACAGCACCTTATTTTGTTTATATAAATTACAAACAATATTTATAGAATTCTCTTTAGGAACGAAAATAATTATAATGTTATAATTTTTATTTTAATCTTTATATAAGTGTTAATTTTTGTATAATGTTTTTTATCTCTATAACATTACTTAGACCATATACAGGGTGCCTCAAAAATAGCACCCAAAACTCTGTACAGATAGATTTCTAGATGGGAATGTATAAAAAAGTGTCATTTGAACTGTACCTGTATGATTCAGAGTTTACGAGAAAAATACGAAGGTATACGAAAGTATGACTTTGACAGCTAGTGCAAGGAAAAAATAAGGCATAGGACTCATCAAAAGCAATATTTGAAAATATTTAAAAATGCAGCTGTTCAAAGTGTCCTCCGTGCATATCGAGGCATGCTTGAATATGTCTTCGAATGGATGCTAGGTTGCAACAGCGCGGTGTCCACCGAAATACAAGTAACTGAGCCCTTTGTATAATCACTACGTCTCGATCCACCAATTACTAGAGATAGCCCCAGTGAAGAAAAAATCCAATAGTGTGTGATCTGGGGATCTTGGAGGCCATAGATGCGGACCACCATGTCTGATTCAATGACCGATATGTTATATTCAGCCAATCACGTACAAGATCAGAGAAAGGTGCCCATACCTCCTCTCGAACCATCATACATCCTCATTCGTACATCATTTACTTTTTTTCCCTCATTAAATATAGATCGCACAAGTACAGTTATTTGAGCATTTTTAATGGACTCCCAACAAGGAATCTGACTGTGCAGAATTTGTGCATTATTTTTGGCGAGTTGATTTACACAAGTGCGGAATGAAAATTGTTAAATGAAATTAATATTTTTTAATTAAATAAAACGATATTTTTCTTAATTTTTTTTCCTTCAAAGAATCTAAAGCCTATCAGACTGTTCCTATCATTTACACAAAAGTTTCAGTACAGATGTTAAAATTTAAGGAAACCATTGGTTTTTTTTTATTTATTGAATCGCAAAATAATGTAAATTTTTCTAGATTAAAATGGGTGCTTTATATTATGCTCCAAACGTTACAAGACAAACTAATTCCTTTAAAAGACGGCTTAAGCCTTTTATAAATCTGGATAACCTTCATTAGCATTTATCTTTACGTACTAAGCTGAAATGATATCAGGGAGCTAATGATTTTGTAAAGTGATAAAAACAAAAAGAGTGATGGTATTAAAAAGAAATATCGCTAAGATTATGTGTATCCGGCGAAAGTGAAACTATTTTCTTAGCAAAATTTAACTAATAAATATTTTTCTGTAAGGCATTTTTTATCTAATGTTAAATAAAGATTTTATTTGCTCGTATATTTTACTTAACAACACTACAGAATTTTCTAGGAAAAGGGTTATCAATCATGAATTTTTAATGAATGTGAATAACAATTTCTATTACTTGCTTTGTGTTCTAAAATGTAGTATTATGCATCACTACGTATATAAAATTAATTACTTATATTTTTCTAATGAAAATGTTTAGTAAAACTTCATATTTAATAAAACATTATTTTTTATTTAAGATATACACTGGTGTGCAAAAATTAAGGACGAGACGGTTTTTTCAATATAACTTTGTACAAAAGCTTTCCAAATCAACAAATTTAATACCGTAAGATTCCCAATACGTAAGGACATGTGTAATGTAAGCAACACTTACTAAAAGAGAAATCAGAGGGATAAAAAGAAGCTTGATTGAAAAAGTAGCATGGAGCGCAATGCGACTGAAGGCCCAAACATCCCTGTGATGGGTGTTCAGCAAGAAACATTCTGTCTTTAGTAGGGAATATGATCTCCCCTGACTGCTAGGCAGGTTTCACAGCGTCTGCCCATGCTGAGAATGAGGGTGTCAATGAGTTGTTGAGGCATTGCTGCCCATTCGTCTTGCAGCGCCAATCGAAGCTCCCGAATCGTTACTGGTGGTAAAGTACGAGCTGCCAAGCGTCTGCCTAGAAAATCCATACATGCTTGATGGGATTGAGATCCGGAGATCGTGCCGGCCAATCCATACGTTCAATATCCTTACTCTCAAAGAGCTGTTCGGCAGCTACTGTGCGATAACTTGGTGCATTGTCGTCCATGAAAAGGAACTGCAGACCCATAGCGTCTTTAAAAAGACGCACATATTGAAGAAGAATCTCGTTACAATAACGGGTCCCGTTGACTGAACCTGCGTCGAAGATGTGAAGGTCTGTACGACTACCAAGCATGATGCCTCCCCAAACCGGAACACCGCGACCTCCATACCTGTCCCTTTCAATGATATTCGAGGGATAATTGCGGCTTCCCGATCTCTCCAGATGAGTATGCGATGAGAACTGAATCTGATCTCATCTGTAAAGAGTACTCGTCCCCATTCATTGTCTCTCCAATTCCGGTGTTCCCGGCACCACAGAGAACGCCTTCTCCGATGGGAAGGCGTTAAAGGTACACACCGTACAGGGCGTCGTGCAAACAGACCACCACCGTGCAGTCTTCTGGCCACGGTAAAACGCGATATCGGTCTTCCAGTCACCTGTGCCGTGTGTCTAGCGATTTCTCCCGCTGTCTGCCGCCTGTTTCTTCTGACCTGTAAGACAATGTACCGGTCATCTGCGGGTCGACGACCACTACTGAACCTCCGGATAGCTGTTCCTGTAGTTTGAAATTGTCTCCCAAGTCGTGAAACGATGCTGTGAGCAATTCCGAATTCTGCAGCCACACTTGTCACACTGCGGCCTTCCTCCAACTTCCCAATGATTCGACCTCGGGTAAAAGCATCCAGATGTCGTCTAACAGATTGATTATTCGCCATTTCTCGCTGAGGCAGCAACTCGGTGTGATTTTAACTGCTATACGACGTGCAATCTCTTTGCCAGAAATACTGATCTTACACCGACAACATGCTTTATACTACTCAGACACTCCCCCATTACGTCTACCTGCATATCTGCGCATGTGCTACCGTACATCACCTTACTTAATCTCCTGATTCGTCTTTCTGTCCGCTCTGCCTCTTCGTTCAGCTGATATGCTAATTTTTCGACTTCGTCCTTAATTTTTGCACACCAGTGTATATATATATATATATATACATACAATATATATACTATATAAATATATATTAATATGTTTTTATATATATATGTTTATATATATATATATATATATATATATATATATATATATATATATATATATATATATATATATATATATATATATATATATATATATAAAGGGTGTTTTTTAGAGGTATAGAACTTTAAATGGCAATAAAACAACGATGTATTATTCGATTGACCTGAATTTTTTTTTTATTCGAAAGATAATCTTGTGGCATTATACTTTAAATAAGATTTCTGGCATATGACTGCCACGGCTGGCTCGAATGTAGTCAAATCTGGATGTCCAATTTTCGATGACTTTTTCCAACATTTGTGGCCGTATATCATCAATAATGCGGCGAATGTTGTCTTCCAAATAGTCAAGCGTTTGTGGCTTATCCGCATACACCAATGGCTTTACATAGCCCCACAGAAAATAGTCTAGTGGTGTTAAATCACAAGATCTTGGAGGCCAAATCACAGGTCCAAAACGTGAAATTACGCGGTCACCAAACCTGTCTTTCAATAAATCGATTGTGGCATGAGCTGTGTGATATGTTGCGCCACCTTGTTGGAACCACAGCTCCTGGACATCATGATTGTTCAATTCAGGAATGAAAAAGTTAGTAATCATGGCTCTATATTGATCACCATTGACTGTAAAGTTGTGGCCTTCATAGTTTTTGAAGAAGGATCCCACCAGCCCATAAAGCGCACCAAACAGTCAGTTTTTCTGGATGTAACGTTGTTTCGACATACACTTGTGGATTAGCTTCACTCCAAATGCGGCAGTTTTGTTTGTTGACGTAGCCATTCAACCAGAAGTGCGCTTCATCGCTAAACAAAATTCGCTTATGAAAATCGGGAACAACGGCAATCTTGTTTTGGGCCCTTTCGACGAATGTATGCCTTGCTTGATGATCATTTTGATGAATTGCCAAACCAAACTGAGAATAAATCACTTGACAGCTGTTAAATCAGTTGCCATCTTGGAAAGTAATGCCAAATTAAACTTCTATACCTGAAAAAAAAACTATATATATATATATATATATATATATATATATATGTACACTCAGTGATCTTTTCTTTTACATATAGAAACTAAGCTTTTTTCATTTTGCTTTGTACTAGTACATTCTATATGAATAGTCAAGTAATTAATATAAAAATTAATATTAAATAAAAGTTGCACTATAAAAATGATCGTATTAACGTAAAAGAAGAAATAGAAGTGTTTTTCTCTCATTGAAGGCTAATTGACGACTGGGTCAGATATGCTTTACCTATATTTGGTTGATTTTTTCGTCATACGTTTATAATGATGTTTTTCGTTTATTTTTCTGGATAAAATTTCGAATTTTGATCTGTTTATGAGCAATTTTCTAGAGAGGTATAGCAGAGTAATTTCTATTGATTACCCTGTGCCCCTTTCTTTGCTGATTTATTTTTTTAAAAACGTTTGCATATTTGTTTTTGTTAATTTAAGGTTTCTGAAACAACCATAAATGAATAAATCGGTATTAAAAATAGTTTAACATTCTCAGTTATGATTTCATACCTAAAATGTGTATTTTCTTTTCTTTTTATTTTTTATTTTTCCTTGAGAAGGAAAATAAGCAAGATACGAAATTTTGGATAAGAAAATAAACTATAACTGTTCAGATCTATTAATGGTTCAAGCATGAGCATGGTGCATGCGCATCATGAGTATGAGCATTGAGCATGGCTCAAAATTAAGTGGTTCGTTGTCAAATCTCATATTTCGCAATTAAAGCGCAATTTTGATTCAAAAACAAAGGGACTTTTTCAATGAAATAATATAGATAATTGCAATCTTTAAAAAATTGCTTAACACCTAATGACGTATTTTACATTTCTGAACTGCATTTCTGCATATAAAAATTCCATGCATGAAATTTTTATCAGAAAATTATTATCATTAATAAAATGAAAAAAAATTAAGAATTTGTCATAAAAACGTGACTTACAAATTCTTATTTTAGAGAGATAGCAGTGGCAGCGATAAAATTATTATACAAATTAAAGGCGAAAACATGTATGTATGTGAGAAGTAAGCCTAATATATATTTTAAGTAGAACTTCAATTCTTTATATCTCTCTGATAAAATTGTGCAAGAATAAATTTTTATTTCTTTTTGCAAAATATTCTTAATATTTACTATGTTATGCATTATTTCTTTCATTCAAGAATAATTTATTAATATTTCTAAACAGATTTAAAAGCACACGATCCCCAAAACTCCCATTAAATACTATTTTAAGAAAAAAAAAACAAACTAAGCCTTAGATATTTTAGCTGTGCGCAGAGTGTTTAAATCCTTGAAAAAATTCATTAAAAATTCTAGAGTAATCACATGACTAACACCTGCGTCCGATCTAACTTTTATTCAGTTACTTTTCAATTTGTCCGAAGGGTTCTAGTAGATAAAAAACAAATACAACAATACAATGTAAAAATAATAAGGCTTTCTGTGTAACGGACACTATAATTCCCGGAATGAAATATATAGGGTGATTTTTTAGAGGTATAGAACTTTAAATTGTAGTAAAACAACGATGTATTATTCGATTGACATGCATTTTTTTTATTCCAAAGATAATCTTGTGGCATTACATTTTAAATATGATCAAGCAAGGCGTAGATTCGTCGAAAGGGCCCAAAACGAGATTGCCGTTGTTCCAAATTTTCATAAGCGAATTTTGTTTAGCGATGAAGCGCACTTCTGGTTGAATGGCTACGTCAACAAACAAAACTGCCGCATTTGGAGTAAAGCTAATCCACAAGTGTAAGGCGACACACCGTTACATCCAGAAAAACTGACTGTTTGGTGCGCTTTATGGGCTGGTGGAATCCTTCTTCAAAAACTATGAAGGCCACAACGTTACAGTCAATGGTGATCGGTATAGAGCCATGATTACTAACTTTTTCATTCCTGAATTGAACAATCATGATGTCCAGGAGCTGTGGTTCCAACAAGACGGCGCAATATGTCACATAGCTCGTGCCACAATCGATTTATTGAAAGACAGGTTTGGTGACCGCGTAATTTCACGTTTTGGACCTGTGAATTGGCCTCCAAGATCTTGTGATTTAACACCGCTAGACTATTTTCTGTGGGGCTATGTAAAGTCATTGGTCAATGCGGATAAGCCACAAACGCTTGACCATTTGGAAGACAACATTCGCCGTGTTATTACCGATATACTGCCACAAATGTTGGAAAAAGTCATCGAAAATTGGACGTCCAGATTAGACTACATCCGAGCCATATGTGGCCGTCATATGTCAGAAATCATATTTAAAATGAAATGCTATAAGATTATCTTCCGAATAAAAAAAATTCATGTCAATCGAATAATACATCGTTGTTTTATTGCAATTTAAAATTCTATACCTCTAAAAAACACACCCTATAGATGTCACTACGCTGTAACAACAGTAGTAATGACAGTGTGAACTGGGAGTCCATTGCTTGTAACATCAGAAAAAACCCGAATCCCAACCAGTTAGGATCTGTCACCCTTCCGTCCAATCCTGGTTTGTATTTAACTAATATATACTGTAAGTTGTTTCTCTAAATGTTTAATTATATTTGTCTTGTAAAGCCTTGTACAACCATCTTTTGTAATGGTGATGTTTTAGTTTATTAAATGTACTATTTTATCTCCGAGATTTTGTTCATTACTTTCAACCCAGTAAAAACATAAATCACATTTACAAGTCTGAATTTTTTCACACAGCAAAAAGTTCATTGTTAAAGTAACGGGAGACAAATTAATAATACTTGTACACATCGTTATATTGTATAATTTCAATATATTTATATTGAATAAAGTCACTTTGTGACGGGCTCACGCGTCTTTTCTTTAACATGTCCTTTGGGTTCTTTGGGCCAGAATTAATGGCAACTCTTTCCCATCCAAATCCAAGAAGTGACGTGTGAATGAAAGATGCAAATGAACAAGTTTTTAAATAGCGGAACTTAGAGTAAGCGAGATGGCAATGTAAGGTAATGTTTGACAATTGATGTTAGTTTGTGGCAGTTGATGGTTATTATAGTTCGTGGTTCTAGTCTGAATGAGTTTTACGTGACGTGAATAGAAGTTATTAGTGATCGAATATATGAAGGTCAAGTTGCACACTAGTTTATACAAAGACAAGATTGATCGTTTTTTCAAGCTGTAATAAGGTAGGATTGATTATTTAATATTAGAATCAGGGATTAGGCGGTTCACTTATTGATAGTGGTGTCTAAGTCTTATATATATATATATATATATATATATATATATATATATATATATATATTGTGTGTTGCATATTTTGCCATCGTAGATTCTCTCATATTAATTATTATAATTTAATTTGTTAAAGGTTTAAGTTGAATATCTTAATAAAGTCATATTCAGATAATGTTTGATTCTAGTTCTTTCGTTAATCGTACGCCTCTAGCTCACGCTGATATTTCGAGAGATATTCTACCAAGGGGAGGGACATCACAACTTTAATGCTGAATGTTTCTTTTTTCATTAAAAATCATTGGCGCTCTAAATTAAAAAAAAGAAAGAAAATGTATTTTTTAGCAGGGATGTTTTTCAATTTTCATGCTTACATTTAATGTTTTCGAAATGTTATTTATTTTACTTTATTGTTAAAGAAGATTTACTTAAAAATATCGTTAATAAATGGTCTTAAACAGCAATTAATTGTTAAGCTTCAAATAGATAAAAGCACACACATTTACGAGTAAACAGTGAATCAAGAAATAACATAAGCTCACTGAAAAATAAGCAAAAAAAAAGTTTTAATCTTGCATTCTCCCCATCTTTTAAATAATCTTTTGCCCCGCTATTTACGAAACATCATTTAATTCAAAAGGGAAAAAAATCAATTCAAAAGAGTGGGAAATATGTATTAGAAATGGGCTTAAGCACTAATCTCGCGAGCAACCAACTAATGCAGAATCAATCACCATTCATGTAAATCAGAAGACTAGCACACTTGAGCTCATTAGTGCGCTGTTTATTTACCTTTCAGTGAAAGCATCTTTCGAGCGTTTTCTCATTAATTATCAGCTCTGAGAAATTTTCTTCGTAGCTTCGGTACCTCAAAAGTAATAATTGAAAGTTTAACGAGCAAATTTGTATTTCATGAGGCTGAGAATAAATCTTAATCTGTTCTAATATGTTTGCCTTTTGGCAGTACTTCTATCTGGCATTAGAATGACGATCGCTATGAGCGAATGCTTGTATAAATGCTTAATTTCGATCTTTGAATTAGGTAAATATTTGTTTATTTAGATAGTTAATGAGATATAGTAATGGCGTCAATAGTAATTATAAAGTTCTTGTTCTAGTTGGAACATTAAATAATGCTCTTAGCTTGGATGTTATTTCAAATTATATTTTGAGAGTATGAAAGAAGTAATATGAAAAAAAAGTCAATTCCTACTTAGGTAAAAAAAGTATTTTAGCAATTTTTATTTAATAATTACAATTAATATAAATATGACATATGACATATATAAGAACATATGACAGGATCACAATATTAAGAGGCAAAACACCTTTCAAATTAACATTAAAAACTTTATAACTGCATTAAATTTGTAATTACATTTTTTCATCAAAGTTAAATATAATATATAAGAAATTATCTTAAAACCAGTGTAAAAGGAATGCTAGTGTTTAACTAGCATGTGATTATTTAGGTTAAGTTAAATTTTCATCACAAATTTAACAAAAGCTGTTTTATCCAATGATGCTGCCATCTAGAGGAAAAATATCATCAGAAATATATCTCTTTAGCTATAATTAATTTATTAAATTTAGTTAATCAATTAATATTTAGAATAAAAACTGTATTACCATCGAGTGTCATCTACTACAAGTTTAAAAAAATTATTTGAACTTGAGAGTGTGGATGAATAAAAAGTATTTTATAAACGATTGAAAATTTGAGCAAAATATATGAATATATATAGGGAGAGTGTGAACTAATAGTAGGAATTATAAAATACTCTTAATTTATAGTCAAACATACAGAATTAATTATTAGAAATGATTAATCACAAAGTAATATTCGAAGACAATTTTATTTCAGTACTTTTTTGTTTCTTTTCTGTTCTTAATTTGTATGCAAATCAATTATTTATGAAAAAAATAATTAGTTTGTTTTTACTTTACGCCTCAACGTAACGGTGAACCAATGTTTTACACATTTTAGTTAACTATGTTTTAGAACATTTACCATAATTTAGAACATTTTATGCAAGGGAATGTTTCAATATTTCTGTATTGAGAAAATTGATGCTTTCATTCTCATTAATTTGGTGAACTCATAATTAAAGGTGAACATTCAGGTGTGCATGAATTAATTTTAAGAATTTTCTAACGTCGGAATGTGTTATACAGAATTTCAAAAAAAAAAAAATTCAAATTTTTGAAAGTTGGGCTTATTTCCATGCTTGGTCACTAACATTTTTCTAGCATTCCGACCAGTATTTACATTTAAAAAAAAGACAACTCTTTATCTTGTAAACTAGAATTAGCATGTGTGTGTACGTGCAAAGTTTAGAAAAACACATCTTGTAGAATTTAAATATTCTTGGAAATTAAACTTCTCCCCTTTCTCAGTAAAGTACAAAATACTTCAATCTATTTATTATTCCATTTAACTGACTAATTCTTTAAGATTTGATTATTAACAAAACTTATTTTGAATCTTAATTCTTCCAGTAAGTGTTTCGGTACTTAATACTGACGCGAGGCCACAGTAATAAACTATTAATTTAAGTACCCTAGCTTCGGTATTTGCAAATCGCATCATGGCCAATGTTAATAAGTAAATTTAACTCGATTAAATAAATATTAATAAATAAATACTTCATTAAATAACTCACTTCTTCAGAATTAATTAAATTTATTACTACATAAGTAACATTTACGTTTACAAAAGAAATAATAAATGAAAGAAAACTTAGTGTAAAGGGAGGAGTTCATGGTCACATTGGGCATTCCCGGTGTAACGAACTCTACGCTCATAGACCGTGTGATTTGGAACTTTAGTTGAGTGACGAGGAAGACAACTGGGGTGGCACCCCACTCTCCAAGCTTCAACGTGAGGATATCGAGCCTTGCAGTGAAATACCTGAACATCGATTGGCAACGTAGACTGATCGCAAGCACTGCGCATGCACGAGTGCCAAGCCACTGGGAGTCGGCAGTTGAAAAACCACGACTTTGATCACCGTGTGAGTGATTGAGTGATGTTTTCTGAGCTCCACCCGTGAGCGCCTTGTTGATATCTGAAGTTGGCTTTTGCTTACGACGAGAGCAGTGGTATCTGTGAGTTCCACCCGTGAGGCGCAGTGTGAATATCCGCAGTCGGTTCTTACCTCTCAACGAGAAAGACTGTTTGGCTCTCCATCAGCGAGCGTAAAGACTGATTATCTCTGTGAATGTCAAGAACTCTAATTTCTAAACTGTAAATACTGTACAAGGTAAATCGTGAATGTCTGTGAACTGTCTTGTGTTTGGGAAATAAATCTACAAAGATCAAAGAGGTGTCATCTTTAGATGCTTGAGACGTTACAGACGTATATATTAAATGGAGGTTCCACCGAGATACAATTGACAAGAGATAAAGGTATGGGCTCTCCACATTATTGATTTCCAGGCCAGAAAATATAAAGTGTAATTAAGTTACCCATTGTTTACGTGAATTCGGGAAGGCACATCAGTGCATAATATTTTAAGACTTTTGGAGTGTTGAATTTAACGAGAATTTTTT
The DNA here is from genome assembly GCA_019973935.1 of Trichonephila clavipes. NCBI lineage: Eukaryota > Metazoa > Arthropoda > Arachnida > Araneae > Nephilidae > Trichonephila > Trichonephila clavipes. Next base: position 85,184 of record BMAU01014002.1, read on the forward strand.
TTTCATGTATGTGTGTTTTTATGTAAAGTGTTACATTTTATGTCATTTTAAATGGAAACCTTTTAACAATATTACTAAAAGGTTTTTATACTCACTGTCCGTCAATTTAGAATGAACGAGTTTTATTTATTCTTAATCTTCTTTGTAATATTCATTATTGAATTGTTAGTTTGAGTATTTTTGTTGTGTGTATTAACTGTGTTTTCACTGCTACATTATTAATTGCTTAAAGATTAAATTTTTTTCTGGAAAAAAATATGGCGTTTTTGGGAAAAGGAAGAAAAAGGGATTTAGTCCTAGTCAGGACAGAGTTGGGAGAAATAGCTTCAGAAGGCATGAAAATGATAGAATTAAAACAAATAATCGTAGGTAGTAAAAATTTTGAGGATGAATTCGTTAAAAATGTACTAGAAAGTGTTATGAATGATAGAATGGAGAGTGAAAACTTGGAAAAACAAGCATTAGCGAGAGAATTTCAGTTAGAAAAGGAGACACGGGATAGAGAATTTCGAATATTATTCCAAAATAAAAAAAAAGACATTGAAAACCTACAATTAAAACTAGAATGCCTGAGAGCGAAACAAAACACTTTTATTACTTCTTCTCAAGAGCCAAAATTTGAGGAAACAAAATATTTAATTGACACAGATCAAAATTCTGAACAAATCGGATTAGATAGGGCAGGGGAGAAAGAGATTAACTTTGAAAGCAAAGAGATATTGCCTCCTGTTGGCCCTTGTAGCCGCATAAGTCATGTGACTCAAATAAATTCGAATACTTTATTTGCTACACAACAAAACAGTGGAGAACTTGCCCCTATAAATTCGGAAGTATCCAGTAAAACTGATGTAGACGCTTGCGAGCCTATGCCTGCGTCTACGGAAGGCAATAATAAACTTCTTACAATTAGGTGCTTTACTTCTAAATATCCTGACGTCGTTCCGGTGTCGGATAAAACATCAAAATCTGTAATACAGGCATTTTTGCAGGTATTTCGTCAGATGGGTTTTCCAAGAGAAATACAATCGGATATATATAAAGGGAAATTAAACATGAGTCGTTTAACCGTTGAATTCTTTAAGAAAGTTAACATAAAAATTTCCAAGAGTTCAATTTTCCATCCTCAGGGAAACACTGTAGAACGTTTCCATCGGTCAGTAAAACAAATTTTAAGGGGGTCACTTCACGAAAATCGATGCCAAAATCGATTTTTCAATTTCGATTAAAAAAATAAAATTCAACCGTTTCTCTTTCTGATACAGTTTATATTTTTGTTCTAGCTGAATTAGAAGTATTTTTAATATTTTTTAAAAAGTTGTTTACGTCTGTCAAATCCCAAAACAGCTGATTGCCACGCCCCTTTCAAATCAAAACGAAAGACACATGCTACTTTTCAGCCTCGTCAAATAACTTAAATTGATTAAAAGTATTTATTTTGATCGGCAAATCAACTAGGAAAGAAGTGAAGTGAATAATTGTAGCTGTTTGTTTACTTCTGGGTAACTCACGTGCTGCTTTTTTCCTTGAATATAACAAATTTCTTTTTCAGTTTTCATCAGATAAAAATTCAAAATATCTGATAAATATGCCTCGGTTTTGCAACAAAACTTTTAAAAGAAAATTTGGTGCAAATTATAAAGATTCTTCAGCTTCTGAGGATTTGAATAAAGAACAACCTGCAAGTATGTATATTAAGAATTCATCATCAAAATCAAAATTAGGTAAGTTTAATGATGAGTATGTTTCATTTTTAGATTCATCTGAAAATTTTTGTGAAATAATTGACATTCCTCTGTTTTCTAGTGTTTTGAAACAACATGTATTATGTGTAAAATGTAAAAAACAAGGTATTGACATTAAGTTTGGTCGCCAAATTCAGGGTTTGGCTACAGAATTGTTAATATGTTGTGAATTTTGTGGTCTTATTCAACCACTTCTCAATACCAGGTTTACTAACACTGTGGTTAATAAAAAGATACAAAAGTGTATGAAGTGAATACTAGACTTGCTTATGCTATGAGGTCAGTTGGAAAGGAGAAGCAGCTGCGAAAGTATTTTGTGGAGTTATGAATTTGCCACCTCCACCAAAGCGGTTTTACGAGTCTTTGCATGCATTAAATAATGCGACAAAAAGTAGCAAAAGTGTCTATGGCATTAGCTGCTGCCGAAACACTATCATTTAATAATGGTAACCCAAATGTTCATGTGGCTATAGATGGTACGTGGCAAAAAAGGGGCCATACTTCTCTCAATGGTGTTGTTACGGCAGTTAGTGTGGACACTGGGAAAGTTATTGATGCCGAAATATTATCGAGGAAATGCTCATGTCATTTTAACGGCAACTTACATAGTGATGAGTGTTCGGCAAATTACTTTGGAAATAGTGGGGGAATGGAAGTTGAAGGTGCACTTCGTATCTTCAATCGCTCAGAGGTACTACACAATTTGAGATATACGCAGTATTTGGGTGATGGGGATTCTAAAGCGTACAAAGCAGTTTTAGAATCTAAACCTTATAAAGATGTCAACATTGAAAATTAGAATGTGTGGGTCATGTTGAGAAAAGGATGGGTACACGACTCAGGGCATTAAAATTAAAAGGCAAAAAGCTCGAGGACAAAAAATCTCTAGGAGGCCGTAATAGATTGACTGATGCAGAAATAGACAAATTGCAAAGATACTATGGTTTGGCAATTCGAAACAACTCGGGAAATTTGTCAGCCATGAAACAAGCTATTTGGGCTATATTGTTTCATAAAATCTCAACAGATTTGAATCCACAACATGGTTTATGCCCCTTGGGAGATGATTCGTGGTGTGGATATAATAGGTCCAAACTGAAAGGTGATACATATAAACATAAACATAATTTACCAATTGCAATTATGCATTGCATAAAAAAAGTATTTAGAGATCTTTCAAGCCCTGAACTTCTGTCTAGATGTTTGCACGGTAAGACACAAAATTGTAATGAGAGCTTAAATAGTGTTATATGGTCCATAATTCCAAAACTGTTTTTGTACAATTGGGAACTTTAAAAACCGGGGTATATGAATCTATATCTATATATAATCAAGAATCGATTACCAAATTAAAAGTTTTAGATTTATTAAATATTCAACCTGGATTTTATTCATGTCGAGCATTGCAAGAAGCAGATCATGCACGCATAAGGAAAGCGGAAAAGGCAATTTCACGAAGAACCAAAGAAACTAGAATAAAAAACAGACAATTAAAATGTAGACAAGAGGATGATCTTGCAGATGATCCGAGCAATCCAAGTTATGGTTCTGGTATGTATTAATTAAATGTATGATGTTTTTAATTTAAATTACTATTTCTCAAAAGTGTAAATTTCAACACAAAAGGAACATTTTTGAAAAAACTACTCATTTAATAGTTTTGAAATTTTGCACATATATTAATATCATACAAATGAATATTTTAATAAGAGATTTTGTCAATAAAATTATTCAAAAAAAATTATGGATTGAAATGTACAAAGAATTTCCAGCGTTTTAAAATTTTTGACGTGTTACTCCACATATATATTTTTTAAAAAAACTAATCAAAATTATTAAAAAAGCTCCCATTAAAATAAAGAAAACAGTGCAATAAATGTACAAAAAAATTCAGGATTGTACAAGTGGTCAATTTTTCAAAAATGTTCCTTACGCTTGATCATTTTTAACATTGCGGAGATAGGGACAGATCATGCACATATAAGGAAAGCGGAAAATGCAATTTCACAAAGAACCAAACAAGCTAGAATTAAAAACAGACTGTTAAAATACAGACAAGAGGATGATCTTGCAGATGATCCAAGCAACCCAAGATTATGGCTCTGGAATGTATTAGTTAAATGTAAGTTTTTACTTTAAATCACTATTTCTCAAAAGTGTAAATTTCAACACAAAAAGGAACATTTTTGAAAAACTACTCATTTAATAGTTTTTGAAATTTTGCACATATATTACTATTATACAAATAAATATTTTAATGAGAGCTTTTGTCAAAAAAATTATTCAAAAAAAGTTATGGATTGAAATGTACAAGAATTTCCAGCGTTTTAAAATTTTTGACGTGTTACTCCACATATGATTTTTTAAAAAAAACTAATCAAAATTTTTAAAAAAAGCTCCCATTAAAATAAAGAAAACAGTGCAATAAATGTACAAAAAAATTCATGACTGTGAAACTGGTCAGTTTTTCAAAAATGTTCCTTACACTTGGTCATTTTTAACATTATGGAGATAGGGAAAATGCTGCGTGAAGTGACCCCCTTTGAAAAGCATCATGTATTGCGGCTGCAATTTTGTTTGAGTAAAACTGAAAGGATATTATAATAAGCAGACTGAATTTTCCATTCAGACAGGTCATAATTCTCTGGCATCTTTAAAAAATAATGCTGGACGTAATGTACGTGTATGATTACTTTTCGTGGTTTTATCCTTGCAATTATTTAATATCCCTGTTGTACACATTAAAGGGAAAGACAACTTGAATGTGGATTGTTTAAGTACGAACTCCCTACATTCAGATTAGATAGGTAAAGTGTGTGGCTATGTATAGCCATGTTGACATTGTTTGTGTTAAAATCATTTTATAATGTGCAATATGTATGTGTGTAATTTTTTTCATCATGTATAAACAATTAATTAGTTTTATTTACTGCTTTTAATGTTTTTACATAAGTTCTTTTTATGGCCTGGTCATGAGTGGAGAGCTCTTCTAAAATAGCGTTTTTAATGATCTTATTAATGTTGAACATTTTTATGGAAAAGGTAGATCAACTGAACTGGACAAGGAACTTTTGTTTCTCCTGTATCCGGAGAAAGCAAAATCTGGAGGGGGGAGGGGTTTGTAACGAACTCTACACTCATAGACCTTGTGATTTGGAACTTCAGTTGAGTGACGAGGAGGACAGCTGGGGTGGCACCCCACTCTCCAAGCTTCAACGTGAGGATATCGAGCCGTGCAGTGAAATACCTGAACATCGATTGGCAACGTAGACTGATCGCAAGCACTGCGCATGCACGAGTGCCAAGCCAGTGGGAGTCGCCAGTTGAAAAACCACGACTTTGGTCACCGTGTGACTGATTGAGTGATGTTCTTTGAGCTCCACCCGTGAGCGCCTTGTTGTTATCTAAAGTTGGCATTTGCTTACGTCGAGAGCAGTGGTATCTGTGAGCTCCACCCGTGAGGCGCAGTGTGAATATCCGCAGTCGGTTCTTACCTCTCAACGAGAAAGACTGTTTGGCTCCATCAGCGAGCGTAAAGACTGATTATCTCTGTGAATGTCAAGAACTCTAATTTCTGAATTGTAAATACTGTACAAGGTAAATTGTGTATGTCTGTGAACTGTCTTGTGTTTGGGAAATAATTCTACAAAGATCAAAGAGGTTTCATCTTTAGATGCTTGAGACGTTACACCGGGTTGGATCGCGAGCTCCTTCTGTTAGTTACGTTTTTGTTGCCATTTTGGGAGAGAGCGCCTCCAGAAATTCGGGTGCGTTCCATTTTATTCTGAACCCCATAACGCCGAAATCCTGGAGCCGGACTAGTTGCTGTCCTTTGAATTGCGTCTCTAATTGGACAATTCCATTCGCGCAAGGCTACATTCCATGAAATTTATGCGTTCAATTATCTCAAAAAAGCATGCTAATTTCTTGACGCACCCCACCGAAAGAATTTCACCACATCCGGTCAAGGGGGCCTCGTATAGAAATTGCTAGAAGTAAGGGACCCCAATTTCCCATCAATATTATTGCAACCGTATTGGTGACATTATACGAAGGGAAGAACATGGTTGCCAGTTGAGCGCGTACGACATCGGGATTGTCCACTTGATGATTTATTTTGAATGTCGGCATAGTTGCGATAATACGTAAGTACCAGTGTTTCACATTTGTATTAGCATTAATATACTTAACTATAGGTAAAAAAATCTTGTATTATAATGTGCGAGTATCAGGTTTGCAAGTGGTCATGATCGTGAACTCGTTGCCGGTGTTGTTTCTAACGAACCGTGTTTTCCAATTGTGTTGCCATTAAAGATCTATATCAGGGATTCCGAAACTTTTTGTCTCATAGATCCTTTGCCATGCATTTTTAGTCTGGGGTAGACCCCTGCTTACTTAATAATAAATTTTTGCAAATTTACCAACTTAAATGTTTTTTTTGACAGCTGGTATTGAGCTATTTGCTTCACACGATTTAAATTTCTAACTGAAGTGAAGTATAGTGCTTAAGACTTAAGAAAAACATGTTAATTAAATTAAAATTTCATTAACATATAAAATAACTGAGAAACAAACAAATGCTTTTAAAGGGAGAATAACTCTGGTCCTTCAATAATAATTTCTTAACATTTGAAATCAATGTTGTCAAGTTTAACCCTAAATCTCCTCGGTTAGTAGCGTCCAGCCCTTTTTTTTGTTTTGGAGATTAGCAACCCTGCTGAAACTCCTTCTGACTAGGAAGAATAATTAAAAATGTTTCCACGATATTCTATAATTCGTGATAAATAACAAGTATGTCTTTTTAAAGTCAAAAATGCTGACATGGTCCTTGTTTTAATAAAATTTATGCTGTCACCTTGTAACTGCAAATGAACCTCTTTAAAATTAGTAAATAAATCTATTAATTAGAAAAAATATGGTTTCACTTTTATTAAGTTTACATTTAAAATAAAGGATATGATTTATTTTAATGTGAGCCACTATCATAGACCCCTAAATTATTTTTTCGCTGACGTGGACCTCTTGCACGTCGTAATACACCCCTGAGGATCCGTATAGACTACTTTGGGAATCACTGATTTATTTCATAGAGAAAGTAATGTACGAAAATCTATGAAGCTGAAACTTCTACGGTTGGTGTAATGAGGATGTTTAGAAAATGATGTGTAAACAAAATGTCGACCATGGATTCAAAATTACGTGGTCTGTCACCAAAAGCTCTCGCTTTGCTTTGAAGTGTGACTTTAATATATAAAAGCAATCTGAATTAAAAAATAAACAATTATTTAATCATTATTAAATGTTTTTAATTCGTAAATCGAGTATTTACATTAGTAAAATTTAACTAAGATAATTTTCTCTTATGAAAGAAAAAACACTTTTTTTGTTAATTTTGTTATTTCCTTTGCTTATGAACAATATTTTTTATTATCTCCTCTAAAGTTTGAAATATTTTTCATTAATTAATTGTACTTTGAATTATATACTTATTTTGAAATGTTTAATACGGTTTTTTTCTAAAAAAGCCAGACTTAAGTATTTATGCCTTTTGAAATTTAAATTTATTGGAAATAATAATTTTAGTGTTATATTTCTTAACAAACTGATTTTATGCATGTTTTACTTATTTTAAAAGTTAAATACCATCACAATAAACATAATTTTTCATTAAAATTTTTTCTCTTCATTGCTTAATAGCCTTGTTATACAGTGTTTGTTCTGCTTATTTTTTTAGTTTTAATTTTTTTCAATTATTTAAATGAAAATCTTTTCGATTTGTAGATCCTTAAAATATTATTGCGTCACTCAAAATGAAAATTAAGATTTAGTCATAAGGAACACAAAGCAAGGAAAATAATCTATGCTTTGCTTCGTGATAAACTTTTCAAAGAACAAAATAGAATACAACTGAAATGAAAAATAGTAGCATAATAATTCTGCATTCATTGAAAGAATTCAATAGCAAAAGAGATTAAAAAAAGAAGGAAAAGATTCATAAATATAAATGAGAAAGAACATATCCGTTCATTTCTGCAATATGTAGAAAAATTATAAGATCAGCTTGGAAGTAAAAAGCATTCAGTTTCATAATATTCATAAAATTGATTTTGTGTGGGTATGAGAAATATTCTGTTGTGGCTGTTATGAAGTTTCATTATGATATACGATATTTGATTGTTGTTAATTGATATACTAAATACGTTTGAATACCCAATCACAGTAAGTCATATTTCAAGCTGAGTTGTTTGTCCCATAAATATTAAAATTTTATTTTTATTTGAATTATTATGTTTTTTAATCCAGGTTGAATTTTTTTGTTGTATTTGTTATTTCTTTGATTGAAAACAAATTTATCTTAAGCAATGGTTTTTGTACGCAAATTTCAAAAGAATAAATAATTTTAATAATTTTTAGTGCACTATCCCTTTTCGATATATGATTAATGCAATATAATTTTTTTTTTCACCAATATAAAAAAGATGTTCTAGATTAGAGCAGCCAAGTTTTTCTGAATTTATAGAATTTAAGTATTAAATTATCTGTATATTTATGACTAGTGAAATATAGGAACTAATTCAAATAAATTAAAAGTGAAAAAAAAGTTTCTTTAAAAACTTTTTTTACTCTCAACTTATAACGTCATTACACAATTTGTGATATAAAAGCTTGTCGTGAGATTTAAGTACTCGTATTTAAATAGTTTGAAAATTTTAAAAATTAAAATCAATTAGATCAAGTTATTTAATTTTCTTGTTAATCTACTCAGGTAAATCTCGCGACAAGCCTTTATATCATAAATTGTGTAATGACGTTATAAGACGATAGTAAAAAAAGTTTTAAAAGAAAAGTTTAATTTATTCTTTTAGCTCATTTTAATTAAAACCGTGTTCTTAAATAAGTTTTTTTTTACTTTTAATTTATTTTTTTACTTTTTAGTTATCGCTGGACAGATTTCTTAGTCTGTTCATCTCATTCAAAGCATTATTGTTGCAAGGTCGTTTGCGGTTCATTTTGAACAGTCTAGCTCAAGGGTACTCAATCTTTTTTCCCTCCAGGTCACATACATATGATAGATATTTCACTCGGGCCACAACAAGAGGATAATGGGGGTGAGGTAAAAACTGTAAGTTTAAAACAACATTGGAGACAGAAAAATTAATCAAAATATTAAAACTCATTTTTTTACAATAATATTTTAAAAACGAAAAACACACACAAAAAAAAATTTAAATCCGTAATTTTAAACCAATTTTTCAATCTTGGCACAGAATTTGGATAATCCTATTCTTCAAACCAAGACAAAGTTTTGATTATCTTTAAAAATGAATAAGTTATTAAATGTTTAATTAAAAATTTGAGTATTTTTGAAAAATCGTAAAAAAAAATTCGGCATTTTATTTTTTAAATTATTGATTCTGAAAGAAAAGAGCCTGAACCTGTTTAGTGCAGAATATCAATTCATTTACCTGAAGTAAAATTCATACAGAACGATTTAGAAATTATTTTCATAAAAACGCATCAATTTTGACTCATTTTAGTACCCCCCAAAAAAAAAAAAAAATATTTTTTTGTAAAAAGAATTACATCATGTCGTAGCGAAATAAATGATCTTTCCAATTATGTAGTTATTTTTTGTCTGTGTTTGATGAAAAAGAATTTGATGGCTTTTTTAAAAAATTCGAAAAATCGGAACTTTGTTAAGCTTAGTCCGATAAGCTGCTCGGCAGAATCAAAAGCCAACAGAGGTAAAACAATTATGCCTTTTAAGGTTTCTAATTAATATATTTTTAACTAATTGAAATATTGGAATATAAATGGTCAAAACATGCATTGCCTTTCAAATTAAATGCAAACCCAAAATTTCAGCTCATTCGGTTGAAGACATTAGCTTCAAAATTGAGTTGCGAGATTCCACCCGAACAAATTACATTGCAAGTTAAATAAAAGCTTGTGTGTAAAAATGATAATTTGCTGATTAAAATTATTTTGCATATAAATGTAGTTTTTACTTGATTCTCAATCATTTCCTCGATTTTTAATTTATCAGCAGTCCTCGATAATGTTCGCACAGTAAAACAGAACGGTAACCACAAAAGTATAACAACAGTTGTATCAAAGCAAGAACAATAACATTAACCTAAAAAAATATGTGTAATTGAATTGTGTTATGGTTACAGAGCACTGACGTAGCTAGTTCTGATTGGGCCATCTATCAAAACTCCTTCGGGGCCTTTTTTTTAAAAAAAGAAAGCCCTGTTAGTGATACTGAAGTTACACACGCAGGGACGCCTTATCATTGATACGGCTGATACAGCCGTAGCTAAGCCTCTGGTATTAAGGAATTTTTTTGGAAAATTTCATTCAATTTAATAAAAATCATCAATATTAATGTACTAGAATAACACCACGAAAAAACTCGTTCCACAGAAAGATAAAATCGATCATTCTATAGAATTTAAATCCGTTGAGTGCAAAATTTAAAATATAATTTTTAGTAGTGTCTTCAACTTTTTAAAATCAAGTATTATATATTAACAAATGGGTATTGGAATACAGAATACAGAAAAAAATGTGTTTCACTGTAACAAAAATAGCAGGCTAACTTTAGAACTTTAGTAGCAAGTTTAAGTTAACTTTTAAGTACCATTATTCTTTTTAAGCGATGTATATTTTATAACAAAAAACTCAAGATTTTCCTCTCTATAAATTTAATTTTATTTATTAATTAAGGTATTTTATGTCTAAAGTTATGTATATAAAATACCTTTCAGTGAATATCCGAGGAAGATAATTTGCTAAAGTATAAAATATATGGGTATGATGAAGAAGCTTAAACCACAGATCATCAAGTTATTTATGCAAACCACCAACAAGAAGCTAAACTTTTAAAATACACATAAGTTAAATTATTACCTCTTTCAAATTTTATGAAGTATTAGAATAAATTAGATTTATTTTTCTTTCTAAATTGTAATTATAATTAAAATGAAAAAAATTGAAGAAGGAACACATATTTTACTACATCTATAACTATCAATGCGATTAATGTTGGTTAATTCGAGTATTTAGAGCAAGAATTATTTTTGAAAAAATAAGATATATGTACATAAATTTCCAATAGACAATTATATCTTTAATGAAGTATTTTTAGTGAAAATGCAAAATGATAATTTTTCATATTGACATGCTTTATAATTCTCTAGATTTCTTTCGAATCTTATTAATTTTTTTTATTTATTAATAAAGGGGTGATTACTTCCGTTTATTACATAAATTAGTTCTCATAAATTACTGCACGCATTGAAATTTAAGCCCAATAATAATTTAAGAATACAAAAGTCTTATTTTATTTAAGGCTGCTTGATTTTGGACATTTCGTAAGTAATAAAAAATTGCATTTTGATTGTTAGTTACCTCAATGGTTTTATTCATTCTCTAACTTTTATCTTAATGTATTTTTAAGGAGCGATAAATATGAAAATATTATCTGTTTTTATTCATATAACAGAAAAAATTACTCATTAAAAGAGCTATACAGCTTAATTTTTCTTTATTTCTACTCTGTACGATCTCCATCGATCAAAAATAAAGTTTAGATATTTTAAAAACATAGAATTAATGCCAAAATAGCACAATTTAAATCAAGAGTGGTCTAATACAATATGTTAATGTGCCTAATGATAATGCTCCGTGGAATAAAAAAATATTTTAAAAATATGTGTGTCTTTATTTTTCATCTTTTATGCTTTGTATCTGACATCTTTTTTTAAAAAAAATGATTCCTTTATTTGTGTACTAAAGTTTAAATAGTTTTAAAATATTGAATCAATGCCCAAAAATAATAGTTTTAATTAAGAATGGCATAATACAATATGTTGCTGAGCCTAGTGATAATGTTCTGCAGAATAATAAAAACAAATAAATAAAGAAAAATTGAAAAATATTTGTGTCTTCATTTGTTTCTCTTTTATGCTTTGTGTACCTGAATTTTTTTTTAAAAAAATGGCACCTATTTTGTACTAACGTTTAGATATTTTTAAAATATAGAATCATTACCCCAAAATATAACAATTTAAATCAAGAATAATCTAATAGGATATATATCACTGCGCATAATGATAGTGCCTTGTACAATAAAAAAATATTTGAAAAATATGTACGTCTTTATTTCTTTTTCTTTTGTGCTTTGTGTACCTGACATTTTTTTTTTTAAAAAAAATGACACCCATTTTGTACTAACGTTTAGATATTTTAAAAATATAGAATCAATGCCTCAAAAATAACAATTTAAATTAAGAATGATTTAATACAATATATTACTGTGGCTAGTGATAATGCTCTGCTAAGTTGGCAGCTTGCTAGGCACCGGTCTCGGCGGCAGCATCGGTCAATACAGCACCACTTCACACTAACAACAAAAAAAATCTTAGCTCCAAAAACTTAATTTTAATTAAAGGTCACAATCATATTTTTTTAATTGTGTCTTTAACCTTTAATTATTTTAATTTCAATTTCTCAATCAAAATTCGTTATCTTTTTAACTGTTATTAAATTTTTAACTACCCCTCAATCATGGCAAATCATCCTCTAATGCTCAACAACAACCTTTATGATAGGGGATTAAAACCTCATCCGAGATCATGTGCCCCAATAAGACATTTTACTATAATGCTCTGCAGAATAATAATAATAATAATTTTTTTGAGAAATATTTGTGTCTTCATTTATTTTTCTTTTATGCTTTGTACCGCGGACATCTTTTTTTAAAAAAGGACACCTAATTTGTATTTTTTCCTTTACTTTTTACATTTTGACAATGAAAATATCTATCCTTCTTATATACCTCCTATTTTTGGATGTCCTGTTCGCACGGCAGGAATCCTCGACAGCTCCCGTTCGCCCCGTGTATGGAATACTCCAAAATCGATTGCAGTGTGTGTGTGTGTGTGTTTCGATAAACAAGACGCAGTCGTCGTCTAGCTCACAAGACCGGGACCGTTGCCAAGGAGATCATTCTGAGTAATGGAATCACCTGTAATGGCAGGTTCTTTTATGTTTAGTACCTTTTTTACTCCATCCCTCTCCCAAAATCAAATCCTGCACCATCCAGAGGAAAAAGTTAGGGAAAAATATAGAAAAAAATTCCTCTCTCTAGATATGGAGAGGGGAAGATGCCAAATATCCTAATTTACAAACACGAAATTTATTTTTGCTTTAAATGAAATGCACCCTTTTTTACTCCTGGGGAATACTTCCGTGTTTGTGTTTTTACATGTTATTTCGCTACGATATAAGAAGTTAGACTGTCGATAACGTATTGAATATTTTAGCTGAATGGTGATATTTGTTTCTGTGATAGCAGCTTTGTTTTTTGTTTTTGTTTTTCTCTTTTTGAAGGATAGAGTTGTTGTGAAGAAGGTTGTATTTTATGCATAAGATTCATATCGTAAATTCAATTCGAATCAGATTTCGGATATTGGATTAAAATAAAAAAACGAAGTAAAATAAGAAGTTTAAAGGATTTTTTTTGTTGATCAGTAAGGTATTATATGTATGCTAAAACAAATCTGAAAGCTAAAATGGAATTTGTTTCCTTCTCTAAGAATATTTTTCTTTATTTTACAATCAGAAAAAATAGAGTTTTCAAGAAAGATAAGGTTTTCTGACTAGTTTTTTTAGTTATAGCTGTATTTTTAAAATATTCAAATAATCCCATCTAATAATTTTAGACCAAGTCTAAATTATTAAATTAATTGAGCATTATCAGCTAGCTTCTCAAAAATATTTTAAGAAAGATTTAAGTATGATAATCATTTATATAGTCAGTTTTTATTCAATACCTTATCATACATATTATATACCAGCAAAACATAATGAGAGGTAGCTGTAAGGGAACAATATGCAAAAGATTCTTATTGATAATGTTAATAAATATTTTAAAAAATATCAATGTATAACTTGAAAAAGTGTAAATGTCTGATTGTTCTTATAGAATACAAAAAAATCTATGAAGAACAGAAAATATTACTAGGTTACAATATGAAGTAGAAATTGTTTAATTGAGAAATATTATTTTTTTTAAAAAAAATTGAATCACATTGTCTTTTTTTATTTTTATTATTTTTTTTACGACTGAAGAAATTATTTGAATTGAAAATAAATTCTCGCAACACAACATATATAAATTATTCCCTGAAAATATAACAAAATCCCAACCAAATTTATTCTAAAATGTAATTTAAAAAGTCAGGTTCTAAACCTTCAGAAAAATGGAGGTAGTAGAAATGTTCGTAATACATTTCTTTCTTTGTTAAGTTATGAAAAAAGACAAATTATTAAATGTTTTGGAGGAATTTTGTGTAAATTTTTAATCATAAGGGACTGTGAAAACTTTTATATAAATAATGGACTTAATAAAACAAAATTTGATTTTTTGTTATTTATAAATAAGTTACATATATATATATATATATATATATATATATATATATATATATATATATATATATATATATATATATATAATTTAATACAGACAAATAGTAAAAACAATGCAGCAAATTTTCTTGACATGCATATCAAATTAAAAGATAATGTAATAGTTTCTCTAATATTTATGATAAAAGAGAAGATTTTAATTTCAGTATTAAAAAAGTTCCTCATTGAGAGAGTAATGTACATGTTTCTATATTCAGAAATATTGTTATTAATTATATAAAACGCAATAAATTTCTGGTGTCAAAAAATCAGAAATAATAATTAACTATAAACATTTTACTAAATATTGCTTCAATCAGAAATACCCAATTAATTTTATTAATAGTTATATGAATAAAGCTATTCAAAATAGTAAGGATTAAAAATTCTGAGATTGATAATAATTTATGACTATAATCTTACATATTTCATAGTTATAGTTACCTCCATATTCTAATATTAGATAAAATTACTTATTATTATTTTATTCATATATACTCAAGTGTTACTAAAGTTATGGGAATTTGTAACTCTCTTATTAAATTTATTTCCATTCTTTTTATACCTTTGTTAAATGTTACATTTCAGCCATTCACATGCTTTGAATCTGCATTAGGGTCCAGAATCGGGGAATAACTTATTTATTGCATTCAGATTGCGCGGGCTCTGCATTTTCAAGTGTAATTTTTAGGTAAGTTACCTCTATCTTGTAATGGATTCAGATGTTCCTACCCATTACTTTCAATAGGTTTTTGCTCAGTATTATTTACATAAAGGGGGAAGGTTGATTGGCCAAAAAACATGTTGAACCCCACTTTTATATAAATTATTTTATATATTAGCTGTCCTAAGTCAGCAATGTTTATAATACTGCTGCATCCATTTTATAATTTTTAATCTCGGTTGTTCATGTGTCCTTCATTGTGTGATTTTCCTACCGTCTATGTGTTTTTCGAATGTGATTGTTGGATGTTATCTCTTGTTTGTAGAGAATAAGACTATATATATACGTTACATATGCATACATATATATATACATATACATGTTACATATGCATATATATATATGTTACATATGCATACATATATATATACATATATATGTTACATATGCATATATATACATATATATATATATGTTATATATGCATATATATATACCTATATATGTTACATATATATATATATATATATATATATATATATATATATATATATATATATATATGAATAACTGTAGCATTTTCATACTATTACTAGTTGTAGTTGCTTTAAATATTTTAGTCTTTTATACATTTAATAAAAAAAGGGTACATGTAGAATTAAATCTTTAAAAAGAATTTAAAATAAACAACATGAATATATATAAATTAAGTATTTTATGGAAATAAGTTTAGCTTTATAAATAATTACATACAAAGAAAAACAAAATCATTGAGGAAACGCTAATATATATTTTTAAGAAGCTTAAGTTATCGTTATGCTATTATAAGATTATTTCAATCACATATATATACTTAAAATTACTTTATTTTTCATAAAATGAAATATCGCACACACGTAACACCAATCTTAAACCAATACTTGTTTCAGGAGAGTTATAAAGGTTTGTTTTTCACAAATATAATTCCTTTTCTTCATTTTATGTTTCTACTGAAATTTCAGTCAGTTCTATAGATAGCACATTTATTCTGTTCTATTTTCAGCACACACATACATATAAATATGCAGTTTTTTAATGCTTTTTGGCACGAGAGCATAACATGAAAGGTGTGTACGTACGAGAAAAGTACGAGTGCTATTTTTTAGTATAAGTAAGGAAAAGGAAGAAAACATATTTAGGAAACTTGTGTCATTTTAACAATGTTTCTTAAACGTGTTAATTAAATAACATAACTCTGAGGTCACTTAAAAGCACCAAAGTTAAAATTCCGTTATAATACAAGTATTTCTCTGAATTTGAATGAAGCGACTTGTTTTGCTTTATGCAAAAAAGAATTCCTATAAATTCTGAAATCATCAAATTGGCGAAATTTTGCTTCAAATATAAATATGTTAATACAATATAATTGTATAAAGAAATTCAAATAAATGGAAGCAATTTAACATGTGTTTTACATGCATAGAGGAGTTAAAATTAACTAATTGATACATTAATTTTAATTTAAAATACAATACTATAGAAGATCATAAATTTCTAAATGTTTTTCACTTTTAGTTTCATCTGATAAAAATTTCAAATTTTCGACAGAATTTAAAGACAAATTTTTGTAAAATATATTTTGGAAAATAGTTTTGTAATATACACAAAATGTTTTTAAATTTATGGCAACTAAAATTGAAACATTAAATGCCTTCATCGTAAATGATACTTCAAATATAGAATAGAAAAGAAACACATTACTTAATAATGCAAAAATGAGAATGCAAAACAACTAACCTTTTCAAAAGATTTATGAATGTCTATGACCTGTTGAAAGGAACATTCATATTGTAGAAGATATATAAGCACCACATATATTTTTTATAACAACATTTTTCATTCAAGAACCTCTTTCTACTTCTTTAGTGTGAAAAAATATTTTTCTTTACCATATATTGGTTTTCAAGAAAATTTATAGTTTGTGTGTGAAAAAAATAGCTGCAGAATTTTAAGAAGGTCAATTTATAATCGTTTTTTTGTGTTTCAGTTGCATGTAGTAAGGCAATAATTCACGTTAAAAAGTAGCAGAAATTAAATTATACATAGAATTTCTTCTTGATTGAAATATAAAAAATATAGCTTTTAAATATAAATAACAATATTATATTTAAAAGTTATATTTTTAATATAACATTGTTATTTATATTTATAGCGATGTTATATGTATATCTTTCAACATGGCTTTTTTTCCTATTAGGTCGAAAATTTTGGCTGTACGGGAAGGTTGGATCCATAAAACAATGCTAACCCTGAATTGCTGGCCTAATTCTGCGACAACTTTAGAAATCATAATATGTCTCCAGTTTAGGCCAAAGACTTTTTTGTATTTACTACATTTGTTGTGTCTTGTGAATTCCAATTTCTTCCTTTTTTAGCACTGTAGGTTCTAGAAGTTCTTCACTTTTATTTTATTATACTATATATATATATATATATATATATATATATATATATATATATATACAGCATTAATTTTAAACATTACAAAAGTTAAAAATTAGATGTAAAAAATAATCATATTATAAAGTAATTACTAACCTTTTAAATAGAAACTAACATGTAGGTATGTCTGCTATCTGCACGAGATAAAAAAATCAACGCAAAGTGGTCAAAGAAAAGAATATTAATCCTATGATTTATGCGCATATGCATAATAAAGTTAACATGAAGAATATTTTTATAATCAATAAAAGGATATATTATTAGTAAAGATCTGAAATACTTGTGTTTGTGGTAGCATCGTGTAACATAGAGTAATTTTTTATACAAGCAAAGCCATAATTATTCGATTTTGAATTAAAATATGACATATAGAATGTAATCTAAGTGACAAAGGTTGAAATCAAACAAATAAGGAATTTATTCTTATATGTACTGTTATGAGTAAAAACGCAAAAGGAAAATTCCTCATAACATACGCTGTATGACGATGTAATCTAACCCTAATAAGGAGTGACCAAAAATAATGCAAATCGCAGGGCAGACGCAGCTAAACATAACGCAGTGGAACCTCGCTCAACGAGCGTAATTCGTACGAGAAGTTAACCCGTAATTAGAAACACTCGTTAAACGAAACAATTTTTCCCACATAAACTAATGTATATAAGATAGATAATGTGCTCCGCACTGAAAAAAAATACTCAAAAACGTATACGAAACAAATTTATCTTTTTTCATATTGCTAAGCGAAACAACCTGGAATATGAGTTCGATTTACAGAAATCATAGATAAAAAACTATGAATAAAATAAAAGTAATTAGCTTGTTATTAATAACATATACCTAATTCGGTTTTCATCAGGAATCTTTCTAGAGACATTTGTTTTTGTAAATTCTTGAAAATTTGATAAAAATGGGATGCGATACTCTTAGTAAACAAAATGTCTTGTAATTTCAGCCATTGCTTTATTTAATTTATATTTTTGAATGTATGAGGAATCTGTTTATCATGTGTGTGTGTGTGTGTGCTTTCAACATTTCTCTAAATACACCATAACAAGGATACTCGACACTTTTACCTGCCTGACCCATACCTATGACAAGTATTTCACTCGGGGAGCAACATGATGATATGGAGTAAAACTCTACAAGAACAAATCAACATTAGACAAAGCAAAATTGATCAAAATAATAATACTAATATATTTTTATAGATTCTATTTTTATATTATATTAACCTCTCTATCAAACAAACTTAAAACATTTATTTTTATGAATTTTTTGCTAAGTTGTGGGGTAAATTCGATTTCCTTTCCTTCATGACCAAGCCCCTTGTTTACATTCAACAATAAAAAAATGTCAAAGTTGATAGGTTTGATTGCTTGGTTGGTAGAATGTAGTGCTAAATTTTTAGTACATTGTTCTTAAATAACTGAATTTCTTAGTTCAATAGGCCGTGACCGGGCCGCTCAAAAAAGACTGGCGGGCCTAAGGTTGAGTATCACTGCACTAAAACATTGGGGCTTTGCATTTGCCCCCGTCTGCTCCTCAGACAAAACTCTCATCCTTAGTTTCTTGGTGTAAGACACGATGTATCGGTTGAAAATGCTCTATTTCTTTGAAAAACCTATGACACTCTTATAAAACATCCTCAGGTATCCCAGGCTGTTGTCACGTAATCCTTGAAAATTTTATACCTCGTTTTTCCGCTATTTTTTTGGTTTCAAAGTGACTTAATTCCTAACTCGATGGCGTCATTCAAACGAATTGTACATATGAACCCTCCTTCTTCTCCTTGACCATATAATTTTTCCGGGATGACAAAAAATGTCAGTGTTGTCATAGATAAAGGTAAGTTATTGAGCTGAGTCTATGTTATCTATATTTTTATACAGTTTCAAAGAAACCAAACGGAGAAGTTTCTTGCAGTCCTCAGCTATTCTGTGATTTTGTCGTTAATTTGGACAAATATATGCACTATTGTCCTTTTTGACGATAAAATGGACCCAAATTTAATTTTGTATATCAGAACACTATACGATTTCACAATCTGTCATACATTGCATAATAAACTCATCATTCGAAAAAAAGGCTTGTTTGCGTCTATCAAGGCAGTGGACTACTGCCTTCTTCTGTAGATGTGGCCACAGTATCCTAGTGGTCAAGGTCACGGACTCGTGGTTGGCTTTCACGAGCTCGAGCCTTGTACCGCTGAAGATCCACTGTGTTGAGAGAGGGAGATGTCACAGCACATTAAATCTCGAGGCTTAAATGTTCTCTAGAGAGTGTGGTGTGGGAGTCAGGAAAAAGGGAGGGTATCACCTCAAATTTTGACCTCGTTAGGTTCGTCGCCAAAAGCTCTCATGCAGTTCTGTAGTACGACGTTATTATAACTGTCACTTTTCTTCTTCAGAGCAATTTTGAGATATTGATTGCCTTATAAATAATATCTGCATTTTTACTCAATCCACAGCATACTTTTTGCACACTCAAAACTCTTTATTATCTTTTCTTTTATAGAAAAAATATTATAATACATCAATCATTGATATTTACATACGAATACGCCCGAATATTTTAGATAAAAATTATAAACATGATACAGCTGAAAATATTCCTTTATATATTTGCCTATATTTCTAAAAATATGTCTACGATTTAATCCATAAAAAAATTCAATACAAAGGAATCTAAGTCACAAGAAAAGTACAAATAAAAATGTCTCACATTTCTCCATACTTGGAATTTTGCCAAACACATTAATATCACTTTTAACACATACTTTTCCAAAACATTTGAATTACGAGTTATCATCGTATCATTTTATATCCTTTAAATAAAAGCAAAACTATTAATCGAAATTTATGTAGAATCATATTTTGAATATTCAATCGCTATAGACAATTGGGAACATCACTTTAATTACAAACTGTAAAAATTGATTGAATTTTTACAGTGAAATTATTATAAAATCACTTGCTCTATTTTAACACGTTTGTTGAGATCAAACTTTTAAAAGTCCATAAAATAAAGAGATAACGGGATCTGGGTAATTATTATAGTCAATAAATGCCTATTTAATGAGTTGATTTCAGCAAATACATATCTATTGTTTATATACGATAGTGAATTTTTGCAATGAATTAGAAATTTTAAAAAAATTAGCCATATACGTTCTTTTTACTTTAAAACATTTTTCTGTTTCTTAATAGATAGGGAAAATAAATGAATACTAATGGTAGAAATGTTGAAACATCTCAAAATATAATTTATACAAAGTAAAAAAAGTAAACAAGAATTATGTACGTGAAATGTAATTAAACATAAATTGCAGATTGTCAATTGTTCACTCAACATTAGAATAATACTATGGATAGTAAAGCTGTTAATTGCACTATAAATGAAATAAGCATTATTAGCAAATAATTTTGTATATAAGCAATGTCATTGACATTTAAGGTAAGAAAAAACATTACTACCTTTGAAGAACTTAAAATATATCTTATACGCATACATTTCCTCAAATATTGCTCTTAAGAAATAATATTTTTGTTTAATGTTAATCAAATCAATATATAAAACTGATTCATACGGTTCTTTTAAATTCTTAATACAACATTTAATTGATATTAATTACACTGCTGGCCACCGTAAATGCAACACCCTGAAAGAAGCATGCAAATAACATGAAATTTACAACATGCATTAGTGGAGGTGAGATATGCAAATGATTAGAATTTCAACTCAGACACACATCACACACGCCTGTGGCGCCACCTCAAAGTGCTATTTAAGGCTTGGACATTTCGACGATTTCAAGTGCTTTTCTTGTGGTTTTCTCAAAAAAAAAAAACGATCAATTATGTCTCGTAGAAAAAAGCGATCAGCTTTCGATCAAGTGTCCGAGTTCGACAGAGGAAGGATAGTGGTCTACCGAGATTGTCGATTATCTTTCAGGGGAAACGGTTGTCGTGTTAGACGAAACCAAACAACCGTAATGCGGATATGTCACCGTTGGATGCAGGAGGGTATGACGGACCGACGTGGTCGATAGCATCTACCTCAGTGCAACACTTAACGTGTGGACAGGCAAATTGTGCGCATGGCAGTGACGGGTCGCTCAGTCACAAAACGAACCGTAGAACAGCACATTGAGTCTGAACGCATCATTCAGTGTCTGCGCGTAGCATTTGACGCCGTTTACGGCAGAGTGGTCTGTCCGCTAGACGCCCATTGCTTGGTCTACCCTTGACGCAGAACCACAGACGTCTAAGCCGCCAATGGTGCGATGAAAGAAGGATGTGGGTGGCAAAATGGAATGAAGTTGTCTTTACTGACGAGTCACACATCTGTTTGCAACACCACGATAGTCGGATTCGAGTCTGGAGACACCGTGGAGAGAGGATGCTGAACAGTTGCGTTATGCACCGCCACACTGGTCCTACACCGGATATTATGGTATGGGGCGGTATTGGATATCACTATCGCACTCTTCTAGTACGCATTGTTGGTAATTTAAACAGCCATCGCTACATCTCCGAGGTGTTGGAGCCAATTGTCCTTCCTTACCTTCAGGGCTTGGCCACAGCCATATTTCAACAGGATAATGCGTGACCACACGTGACACGCATTGTCTAAATGTTCTTTATCAATCACCAGACTGCATTGCTACCCTGGCCGTCTCACTCTCTGGATATTTCGCCGATAGAATACATGTGGTCCATGGTTGCTCAACGATTGACCCAGATTACACCCCCAGCTGCCACATCAGATCAACTTTGGCAACGTGTGGAAGCTTCTTGGTCTGCTGTACCCCAAGAACACATTCAAAGTCTCTGAATCAATTACGAGGTGTATGGCAGGCAGCGGTGATCTCCAACAACGGCAGCTACTCTGGTTACTGATTCTGGCAGGAACCTTCTAAGAAGTCTATAAATTTAATCATTTTATATTTAGCCAACATGTTATCTTCAAAATAAAATTTGCTGTGCTAACTCTTGTCTTTCTTGGTGTTGCATTTACGGTGGCCAGCAGTGTATATATGTATCGTGTATATATATGCATATTATATTGCCGTATTACATCATTAAAGGAAATAATTATGTAGATATTGTTCTGATATTAATATTAGACATGGTTTCGAAATATCGATGCTGAGGACATTCACCTTAGAAATGTACTATTTGTAGTATTGGTACTATTTTGATGGAATATATACTTTCATGATGGTAATGCAATTATATTAATAATATCACAGATATCGAGAAACTTAACACAATTGAATCTATTTATGAGATCGACCAGACCATCGCAACGGATAGTATTGACCATATAAAGTCACTCGAAATGTTTTATTTGAGCTATTGAATGTAAAAAAAGCCAACTGAACCAATACTATTACAGCATGTGTAGCTTATGTATATAAAGAACAATAACTTATCAATAACATTGTGGGTGCCTTACACAATAATTAAAAGGTAATGGTTAATGTACAATTCATTTTGAAAAGGCTTTAGTAGCAATTCATTAATCTAGAATGAATTTCAATAGCGATAAAATAATCTAGAAATTCATACCTTCTCTTTTGTTATATGTTCCATGTTTTCTATAGTAGTATCATTTTTTACGACTTTTTCAATCGAGATGTCATGTGTCGGTTTAGTGATTACAATCAAACTAAATTTAAATCTTGTTTACTTACAATTCAGAAAATGTTCATGGAACAATAAATTTAAGAAATACTTCATTTTATGGTAGAATATTGTTACGTAGATCCGGGGTTCGAAGATTTTATGCAAATCAGTCACAAAGAACAAGACAGTTCTTTTAGAGCGATGAGAATTTATTGTCGAAAATTTAATCCTCGAAATACAGGATTCAGCGGCAATATTCACAGAATAAATCTCAGAAGGTCTGCACACCTACAATAACACTCAAACACAATTATCGGTGTCTAAAATACACGTATATAAAAGATTATTCATAAGCAATCGCTCGTTCAACAGCCGAAGTAAACACTAATCCCTTCAACAATCATAACAATACTAACTGATCAGTAATCAAATCCAGACTGACTCACTTTCGGTGAGCATCCTCTCTATTTATATACCTTGCGGATAATTCGAGAAAGACCCGCTTGCGTCATAGGTCTTGGAATTAGTATATTTCTCTACTAATTTCTAGAAGAGTCCAGAGTGTCTCGAAATCGCCAAAAATGGTCGCCAACATGTTCGTCAAGTCACCACAATGGTAGCTAAAAATAACGCCAATTTGGCTCTATCGCCAAGATTTCGCCCCCATTGAATCACCATTATAACGTAAGGGGGGCGGCATTGTATGTGAATATAACAATTTTAACGTAAGTTAGATGTAATTAAGAGTAAGATAAAAACATTACACATCCAAATTCATTTACACAAAACTCATAACAATATGTTCTCTTGAAAATTTCATTATGAATAATGTTTGTATGAAGAAGGTTATGCACATTTTAAAAGGAAAAATCGTTACATATATATGTATGCATGTATATATCCATTTATTTTAACTACACTTATCTGGGAACAGAGGAATTCCTTTTAGTTTATGAGATAAGACATGTACTAAATGTAGTGCATTATCGTTTAAGATCAGAATATAAATTATCATGCAATTGATTTTCATATGATATTTATCATTCATAACTACGCAAGATGTATTTGAAACTTAAAGATAAAGTTATCACATCACTGCATAATGAAATACATTATAAATAGTTAACTGAAACAGGGATAAATGAACCATATCAGCAATAAAATGACATTTTGAGGTAATATATTTTAAACATTAATTGCAAGAGATTAGCTTACGTTTTGGTATAAATGAATCATTAATGTCTTTTCTACTATATTACAATAAATGATCCTTTTATTTCTGAGACGAACATAATTTTTGAATGACTTTTTTATTCTTTTTCAGAATATCTCCCTTTTAATTTTATTTTGAGAATGAAGAGACTTTTCATAACTAATTATCTGTCGTTCATTTGTTCAGAAGTGCTTTGTCTTATACATGAGATCAAATTTTTCTTCGACATAGCTTCTTTATCACAACGAAAAACGAAAATACATTTATTTATATTTGCTTTCATATGATATTATTTCAATGCAAAAAAACTCTTCTTTTCTAGCAATTAAAGTTTTTATTGTCCTAAGAAATACTTTTGTTTATTTTCTTATCTTCACTTTGAACAAAAGTGATGTCTTTGGTTCTTTTATGAGGGCTGCATAACTCTATTCTGAAATTTCTGGAGGCACTTTCCCTTTCGTTTTCATTTCTTTTGATCTTGCAGTTCAAGTATAAATAAATTAATTAAGATTTTTTTTTACAAGGACAGCATTCCTTTGTTCATTTTACATCAATTGTATAAGGTGTTTCTTCACTTCAAACTTATTTTCACTTTCTTTCGAAGACCAAAAAGAAGACTATTTTTTAAAGAAAAGTTCTCTGTTACCTTAAATTTACTAATTAACTTATTGACAAGAAGTATTCCCCTTGCGTAGTTCATAAATTTCAAATTCTTTTTACTCCTATTACAGTATAATATAGAAAATGCCAAAAATTATTTCTAATAATTATACATTTAAAAAAATCTATACAATAAAATATACATAGGAAATGTTATATTTCAGGAGCTGTTGATTATTTCAAGTTAATTTTTCCAAATTCTTTTCTTTTCCATTTAATTTCTAATGTGTAATACAAAAAACAAATAAATAAATTAGTTATTTTATTTATACTACAGCTTAACTTAGATGTATGTCTATTGGTTTTAATGCCTTTTCTTTCTAAATTTTGTATTAAAATCTTTATACGGCTAAAATATTAAATATGTTAGGTTTATATAAATTTTCATTTCGATTTGATTCTATTTCCATTTACAAGTTGAAGAAGCGTGGCCACTTCGTAGCATACGATTGTGGGTTCAATCCAGGTTGAAGTTGATAGATTTTCTAGATGCAAAAAATCGCAGACATGTATGCCGTATGATTATGTGGCATATAACAGATCCCTTAGGTATCGATTTGGCTCTGGTACTCTCAACAAAATTAAATCACTGCAATATTTAGCATCCAACGTGGGCTTGAATTAAAATTTGGTAGTGAGGGCCACCATGAAATGGTTCTCACATTTGGGGATTTTTCGTGTCTTCAAAGGCTTACCAGTGCAACCAGTACGGGAAAGAATATATATACTGCAAAAATTCTTCATATTTATTCATTATTATACATTTTCCTGTTCTTCTAACTTTTCATAATATTCAAATTCAAGGGTTAATTTTAGTTATTTTAAATTATACATACATGATTGAATAGGGTTAAAATTAAAATGACTCTTAGTAAAATGAATAAATAAAAGCAAAAAAAAGACATGTTTGCTCATATAAATTTGAGCATTCTATATTATTCTTTTGTTTCAGATTTAAGCAAATAATGGAGCCAAATTTTAGTAGCTGCAAAATATGAATAAGGTTAAAAAATAGATACATTTAGGACGTTAGACACAGTATTAACTTCTAAATCCATAATTGAAAATAATACAAATAACAGTTAATAGTTATGTGCTTGCTTAAAAAATTAAAAATTTCTCCAAACTATATCATTAATAACATCAAGTTCATGACCTAAACTATTTTAAAATGTTACAATATTTTACTTAAAAGTACTCATAATTTCTAGCGAGAATTAATTTTCGTCAAACTAGTTCTTTTTAAGAAAGTAATAATAATAAGCCCATTTTAAATTGCATTTAGTTCTGGAAAAGTTTTGACTTTTCCTATGCTACTTATGAGTGGATAGTATAATATATTAATTAAAAAAACGTATTTAGGGTACTTCATCATTTTAGAAAATAAGCTGTGACTTTATTGTGTAGCCCCTTATTGTAATTAGTCAGCTTCAAATCAACATTCTTGAGAATAAAAATACATCTTTGTGTAAAAGTGTTAAAATGCAAGCTTGACAATAAATTAATTAATCATGCAATGTAGTATGGAATATGACTAAAACTATTAGTTTCGAAAAACCTTCAGTATACTCTCCGAAATATCGCAACAAATATTCATAACTTTCTGTAAATAAAAAAGTATTCTTTCGCGATAGGAATTTCCCGTTTAGAGAATCAATAAACAATTAGGCAAGCATCGAAACAGCGGTCGCACAAGGCTATATATTTCATCTAATGAAAACCCCATCAATAAATACAGAAAGCGTATTTATCCGAGAGAAATAAATAAAAAAAACACATTTAATACTGGGAGAACCTCTCCTGATTTTTTCACTTCCATTTCCTTTCTGTGGGCTGCAAAGAGCTTAGTTGTGCAACAACTTCTAAGCTAGATCTATGTTATCAGAGAAAGAGAAGACGGTTGCTATGGGGAGGTTGGAATGCGGTCACTGTGGGGTTTGTGAGACATTGATTAGGAATAAACAAAGGATTTTGTCGAACACCAGTGATATTTCTTTTACATCGATCTGGACTTGCAGCATGTGTATCCATTTTGTCTTTGAGTCTCAGTTAACTGAGATATCTTGAGTATCCAGCTCTTTGTAAAATTAATTACCTTTTTTCGGTAGAAGCGGTGAATGATTTGATCCGAAAAAAGATAACAGTTTAATGATTTATAATAGATTTTTCAGGAGAGTTTTTTTTTAAATATTTTTTTGAAAGTCTGATTGTTATACCAATTGGTTCTATTTGTCAACAATTTATTTTAAACTTTTATAAGCTACTAGCTGGTAACCCATTCCTCGAAAGGGTGAATTGAAAAATTAAACAATACAGATTGAAGGATTAAGAAGTTTTTAATGAGTTTAATATGTGAATTGCAAATTAAACGAAAAAAATGCATATCTCAGCTTAAAAAAACCAAATTTGTTAAATTTTAAGACAAAAAGATCTAGATCTAGATCTAGACTAGAGATCGAAAAGCTGATAAAAAGATTTTTTAAAATTATAACGCCCCGTGACTGTCTTGTGGGTCGATTTTTCAAAACACCAACCTAAGCTGACGTCTGCTCAGCAAAAAGGAACAGATTGTTATACATTTTGTAATAGTACTCTTTATCTTGAATTAGGTAATAGAATTGAATTGAAAATAGTAAAATTAAATTTTGCATAGTGATGTTATAGGATCGCATACGAGCATAACTTGAAAAATGCTATGTAACGAATACTCAATCCATACTTGGAACCGGAATATGTAAAAGAACAATTGTGCAATTTACACACACACAAATAGATTTATTATAGAGATTTTATTTTTAAGATAACGTTTTATATACGTAATGTTTAAAAATTTACAAAATTTTATCAATGAAATAACATATAAACATATTACTCGATTCATACAGATTTAGATTTAGAAAACATTTAGATGAATTTTTCAGCGATTGATAACATTAATCACTATACTAAAAATTTATTTAAAATATATCTGTAAATATTTAATATAATATCTTTTGAAAAGTTTAAAAATATATTATATTGTAAAAAATTACAACAAGGCTCAAAGCTTACTTTATGTATTTTTTCTTTGGGATTTCAAAATATTTTGCGCAGTAATATTTCATTCCAAAGTAGAAATATTTGTAAGTCCGTAAAATTCGTTGTATAACCTGCACTTTTAACACAAAAAAATAAGATCAAAATTGATGGGTGCGCAATGTACGCCAGGTATAAAAGTGATAGGTTAAAAAATAAAAAAATGAGATATGGATAAAAAAAACTTAAACTTTTACAAAGATCAGAATACTGTTTATTTAAAGGAAATGTCATATCTTATGAACTTACAGGGTTGTTTTTCGTAGAAATATACTATTAGTTTGGGGAAAAGAAATCCATTATTTTTGCACGAAAATCAAGACTTTATTTAAAATACTTCCGTATGTCCTATGCGGTTTAAATATTCACTGTTTTGCTGTATAATTTCTTGCCATTTGAAAGATAGCTTCATAATGCCTCTCTCATAAAAGTCTTGGCGCTTATGGGCGAAAACATCTAATAATCGATTTTCACAATCTTCTCTTGACCCCAATTTCTTATCACTCAGAAAGTTTTGCAATGCGAGAAAAAGAGGATAATCGCTTGGTGCCAGGTCCGAACTATATGGTGGATGCATTAAAACTTCCCAACCTAGCTCCCATAGGTTCTGGCGAGTCACTACATGCCTGGCATTGTCCTGATGGAACACAACACCTCTTCTGCTGACCAATTCTGGCCATTTCTGGTCAATCGCTAGCTTCAGACGGACCAATTGTTGACAGTAGAGATCTGAACTTAGTGTTTGGCCATGCAGAAAGAACTTCTATTAAATGATTCCTTTCCAGTCCCACCAAATACGCAGTAGAACCTTCCTAGACGTTACTCCAGGTTTGTCCACCGTTTGAGCTGCTTCACCGCAGTTTGACCACGAACGTTTTTGTACAATATTGTGGTATGCAGCCCTTTTCTCATTCCTAGTCACCATCCATTTAAAAAATGGGTCGATTTCATTACGTTTGGACAAGACTTCTCAGATGGAAATTCGATTCATTATGCTTTTTGGTGTTAATTGGTGTGGCACCCAAACAAAGAGCTTCTTTTTGAATCTAACTTTGCACAAATGGCTTAAAACTATTTTATGGTCGATCATTAGCTCCTGGGTCAAGGGAAGGCCAGTCAACTTCGATTATTTCTGTGATTTTATCGACATTTTCGACGACGGGCCTGCCTGTGTGAGGTGCATCTTTAACATCAAAAATACCTGAAAGTAATCAACGAAACCAAAATTGCACGTAATTAGCTATTACAGTATCGTCACCATAAACATCATGCGCAATTTGAGCCAACTGGCTTGCACTTTTACCTTTATCAAAGAATAACTGTAAAAATAACCGAATGTTCTCTTCGTTGACTTCCAATTTTAACACCCTGCAACTCACAACTGAATGGACCAAACAAAAAAGGAAAATAATATTTTTAGTGTGAAATGTCATCTTGACAACGAGCATAAATTTGAAATGTTTGATTGATACTTCACGAGATATCGACACTCCAACCATCTACTGAAAAAATAATGGATTTCTTTTCCCCCAATCTAATATTTTTACAAAATCTTAGGGTAGTACATCGAACAAATGGTTTAAAACATAATAGCATTGCTAAGATACATTGCAGATTCCTTCGAAGAAAAGGGGGTGGGCGTTATACGGCGAATATACGTTAAAATTAAATAATGCCACTTGAAAGCATAAGTGAACGTTATACGCCGGATTTTACGGTATCTATATTTTTATATATTTGTTTCTCTTTTTTTTCCTCTCTCTCTTTATATATAAATAAATGTTTAATTTCTTATATCTACTTAAGATCAAATATTATTCGATATTGATAATCTAGTAAGCGTAACATGAATATTAATCCCATACTAATGTTTTTAATTTAGTAAATATCATTGCATATATTTTATATTTTAGAATTTTTACTTGTGCGAAAATGATACAATAACCTTGATTGTTTTTAAGAAAATGACGCAGTAAAGAAATTTTATTTAATGATCCGTTTGTCATTATTTTTTTAAAAAAATAATATATTCTGATTATAATTTTTGCTCTATTTAAATTATTAAAGTTAATAAATATTTTTGTAACATTAGTCATTAGAGAAAGTTAATGTGATCATTAAAGGGAAATAAAAAAAAATACTGAAATCAGAACTCCAAATCTGAGAACTAATGATTTAAAGATATTTTATAATGTGTTTTCGTTCACACTAGTTCTCTGTTTGTTTTTTTAAATCTCTAAAAAATTACACCACACATAAAATGGCTAGGACTAAGATAAAAAGAATTTTATTAGAGCGTTCTCCATACGCTCTTGCTCTTACTCTATTTACACATACATTGCTCTACACACACTAGCGCCCTCTTGCGACAAATATTCACTTTTTGTTGTGGGCGTCTCAAAATTATTTGTTCAACACTGAACAATGTTTGTGTTTGTGATAAAAGAAAGAATAAAAATAATTAATTGATGAAAAACGTACGATGGGCCCACATTAAGGTATGTGACTACCTTCAGAGCACTTTTTTGAAATATATAAAATTTCAATTAAATAAACATTTTTGTTAATTGAAATGGGACATAAAAGTAAGAATTCTAACACAGTTTTTACAAAGTTAAAATTAATTTTGGAAATATTGGGTATTTTGAGTGAAATTTTAGTGAAAAATTGCAGTTGCGGTAAGGCTTGTATTGAAAATTCTTATTAATATATTCTTATAATATTTATACAGTACATAAATGACATTATTATCTGTGTTGAGAGCTATAAAATTTGTAAATACTTCTGAAAGTTTTTGAAATATGTCAATTTTTATGCAAAAACTCAATTTTTTACAAAACACAAATGTTATTTTCTCACAAAAAATGCAATAAAATAAATAAATATATACACAGAGATTAGATTATAGTATGAAACACATATAAAATTGAATAAAATATTTTCTGAAAATTTCGAGTTAATATTTAAAAAAAAATTCTGTAGTGAACAGTGCAGTGAAGAAAAAAACTGAAAAACACATAGTTTTTCAGGAAATGCATGTAAAGATTTTAATACTATATGAAAAATTTTCTACTAATTGTACACTTTTTAAACAATATACTTATAGCTCAAGTTCTTTTTAGCTTCATGTAAAACTGATTTGACCTTTATTTTACCCTTTTGTTGTTTTCTGGAGAGTTTTGTAGACTATAACAATTGTCGTTTTCAGCAAAATTTTGGTGAAAAATTGCAGTTTCGACAAATCTTGTACACAAATTCTAATAAATGTATTCAAATAATATTTATACAGTACATAAATAACATCTCTATCTGTGATAGGAATAAAAAAATCCGTAATGCTTTTGAAAGTTTTTTGAATATGCCAAATTTTATGCAAAAACTCAATTTAAAAAAAAAATATTGCTTTTTCTTTCATAAAAAGCAATTAAGTCAGTGTTTCTCAAACTGTGGGGCGTGCCCCCTGGGGGGCGCGGTATTCCTGCGAGGGGGCGCGAACATATTGATAATAAAAGGTTTAAAAAAATATTTTTTGGAATGAAGAAAAACAAAATGCTTTCTGACTTAATAAAAAATGCACATTTACTCTGATATAATTTATATATATCATCTGTTGATCATCAAAAATAAAGCATTCCACTTCAAACGTTCATTAGTTATCTTTGATCCTATAACCACATAAAAAAAGACATTTTGTTTGCTTTACTGTAATCACACGATGACAGGTTTTTTTATTACGTTTCTCTTAACCCCCCTAAAATGCTACTTTTGACTATCATATATTTGACCTTCAAACTTACTGGTTTGTTTCACTCCATCTGTTTTTCTTTTAGGAAAGTTGTAAATAATATTTTTCTGTTGCTTTTTTTCCATGTGGATGAGTTACATGATACATGGATAAGCATATTGAGTACTTTGAAGTTTTATTTGGCCAACATATAATTCATAACGGAAAACTTTTTACGCAATTCTTTTTTAGAACTAATATCCATATGTTTTATTGAATACACTTTTAACACGGGAACGGTCGCGCGATGCGCGGAGTCATCTGATGTTCACGAAATCGTTAATTCTGGGAAAACTGTTTATTTGTTACCAATGACCTTGATAGAGTATTCTCCAATAAGACAGACTTAATGGGAGCTAAAATGAATTTATCACATTTCGCCCTCTTTTTTGGGGAGTTGCAAACGTTTTTTTTACAATCAAGTTACTAGTTTTGATCAAGTTCCCCCTGCGCGACTACTTTTGTTCAAAAATATTTTCTATGAACATGCTTTATGTCCTTTATTAAGTGCACGCAGATTTGGAGCATTTTCATTAGTTATATTGGATTTTTTCTCAAAAAATCAAAGAAAAATTGAAAAGTCCTTGAAAGTAGGTAAGTATATTTCCTTTTAATTAAATTATTCGCCGGAATTGTGATTTTTATCGTGTATAGTAGAAATAATTAAATTATAGTTTAAAAACAAACTAAAAAACACGCTTTTATAGTGAATCGAACTAAAAAGTAAAAAAATAAAAATATATATTACTCAAGGTATCCGACTACGTTCGGAACCGTGATTTAAAAAAAAGCGCATAAATGGATAATTTTCATGATATTTAGTGTCACTCAGATTAAAATACATGCATAAAATTGTTTTAAGGACATTTTGACAAAAAAATTTATTTAAATATAATATTTTGGCAAAAAATGAACTTAGAATAATCTTTTTTTTCCAAATGTTCTCCTTTTGTGAAAAATGTTAGAATAATATTTTACTTGTATATAGCTCAGACCTATGTTCAGAGGCTCAACTTGAATTTTTGAAAAATTCACTTTATTTTCAGAGTTACCACCAAATGAAATAATTATTCGCGTTTTTTTTTCTTAAAATTGCTCCCCTCTGTTGTCGTAAAATATGAGTAAACCCACTTGTAAGTTATGTATTTCAAAAATTCCGGTTGAGCCTCTGAACAGAGGTCTGAGCTATATACAGCAAAATATTATTCTATTAGAAGCATTTTTCAGAAAAGGAGAACATTTTAAAAAAAATATTATTCTAAGTTAATTTTTTGCCAAAATATATTGTATTTAAATATTTTTTTTTCAAAATGTCCTTAAAACAATGTTATGCATATATTCTATTCTAAGTGACACTAAATATCTTGAAAAGTATCCATTTATGCGCTTTTGATAATCATGGTTCCGAACGTAGTCGGATACCTTAAAAGTAACATATACAAAATTTAATACTTATCATGTTAATTTGTACCGTTTATAATTATGATCGTATTGTAGCTTTAGCACCCCTCCCAAAGTGCATTATTATTGCCTTTAATACATTAGTATTTTGGGGGGAGCGCGATAAAAATTATGATTGAAAATTGGGTCGCCAGTAGCTAAAGCTTGAGAACCACTGAATTAAGTACATAAATATATATACAGAGATTAGATTTTGATTCATAACATAGATATAACTACATGAAACAAGTTCTGACAATTTAGATTTAGTATCTTAAAAATATTTTGTGTAGTGAGCTTTATCGTGAAGAAAAATATTGAATAACAGTTTTTTGTAATACACATTTAATAATTTTAACTCAAAATAATTACTTTTCTACTAACTAAACATTTTGAAAACTCCCCATATTAATAGCTTAAGCCCTCTTTAGCTTCATTTTTAGCTAATATGGACTTTTTTTGGCTTTTTTCTGGAGAGTTTTGTTGAAGGTAATGACTGGCGTTTCGATTTTTGAATTCTCTCTGTGTCAATTCTCATATAGTTTTTAAGTGTCATTGGATCAATTCCTTTACATAAATAATTAAATGCAGGCAATAGCCCTAAATAACCTGAATTATATAAGATGACAGCCATGTATGAACCCAAAAACAAAGGTTTTTTATGAACAAAAATTTCTTCCGGCAAAACAGACCACAATACATTATTAAAGCTTTCATTATTATTTTGAGTCATGCCATGGAGACATTTTTTTAGAAACTCCTTATCACAGAGTGCTAAATAAGTAGGCTTTATCACATTACTCACTGAATTTGAAGGGCCTGCTGTTTTGTCCACATATACTTTACCATCACATAATGCTTGTTTATACTTTTATCAGCTGTCTTTCCCTGTTGGACATTGCCCATGCAAGGGATTTTGATTGCTAGAGCAGCAGTGAAGGAAGGCAGCTATTACAGAAGATTACATTTTTCGAGGCATCCAACATTGTTGCGGATGTCAATCCCATAATAGTTCTGCAGTTTATCGATAAATTTATCAGTTAATTTCCTCTTACCAAGTCCTTTGGTGTTCTTTTTTTAGTTTCCTTAAACGTGAGCCTACTCTTTTTTGTATATGTCCTATACATTCAAGTTTTGTGACACTGTTTTCACCATATATATCCTTCACTTGTAAAAAGCCCTTGGAATCACCATCACCATAGTACTCGCGGTATTGCAGGTCTCGTTTGATTAGTGACCTTTCAAAAATTCTAAAAGCTCAAACAGCTTCCATGTTTCCAGAGAATCTTTTATAATTTGAACATACATGCTCACATTTCATATTTATTTCACACATTTTACAATACTTCCACATCTAAAATTTTCCCAGTATCAATGGAAATAACTGAAACGCAGCCATTAAGTGACATATGGCCTCTCCGATGCCATGTGCCATCTACCGAAACACCACAAGTTGTACTTTTTTTTAAAATTTCGCACTTCTTTAGATGCAGCTTTCATATTTTCTTCAGAATATAACAGTACTGCTTCCAGCAGTTTGAGTTCATGAGCTCTGAAGGTATTTTTAGAAATGCATGGCAAATTTAAAGTGCATAACAACTTCTTACCAGTTGTGAATCATCTGCCAATCAATCACAATCTAAATACCAATAAAGTATTGAGAGAGATTTTTTTTATTTTCTTTAGGATTAGAAGTAAAGCCAGTCATGAATCCACAACTGCAAGCCACACACAAGTTAGAACAAAGTCCTTCCCTAGAATCTTCTGCCAGTTTCAATCAAGTTGCATAACATTCCGGACGACACAGGATTGAAATAATTCTCATCGAAGCTTGGAAATTAATAATTCTATTCCCTGTAGAACAATTAAATTCAGGTTCAGGCACATCAAAACTGTCAAAAGTGCTCAATTTCGCTTCACTTGCAAACGTATTTTTACTGTTAAGTGCTAACTTGGTAAAGAAAGCTATTACCATAAAACTTTCTCTTTCTGGACACTTCCAATCTAGCTTTCGGCATTTTGAAATTATTCACAATCAAATAAAATGTTAAAATTAAATGAAAATGAACCAATAAACTCTAAAAGTATCAAAAGTAAATAATAATTAAGAAGAGCGCTTTATAATGAACAATGTAAACACACTATAAACAATAATATTATTGCCATTCAGTAAAACAAGTTTGAATTTAAAAAAAAAACAGTTGCGAGATTTAAAAAAATGTTAACAAATAAGTAAAGGATACGTTGATCTATATTTACCATAAATATTCGATATTTATATATTGCTTAAAAGTCACGAAAAAGACGTTCAAACTTTTTGTTTACTTTTTTATGTCTCTTTAAACACCCATTTCCGGTTTTGAAAATTCCATCTTCGGTATACTAAACAAGCTATAACTTAGCTTCTAAATATCGTAGGAACTGAAATAAAGTATTTTTGGAATCTTAGACATATGGGCTATGATATAAAAACATTTAAAAAAATTCGAAAATTTTCTCCAAATCGAGGATTTTGGGGTAGTCACATATCTTAAGTCATTTTGTGTTTTGAAATTTGATTTGAGACAAGATATGTGATAGAAAAAGATTCAGTTTCTTAAAATTTATGTAAGATAAAAAATATTGTTTTAAAGAACAGTTTTCATTTTATTGAGATTCCTTTCTGAAGCTTTTCTTTTCTTAAAAGATTTTTCTTCTCTTATTTAATTTTTTTATAACTCAAAATTCGATATGAAAATGTTGATTCACCTAAGAATGAATCGCTAGATTGTGAGAATGGTGATTGATAAGTAGTGATTTTATTTTAAAAGAAGCATTTATTTTCACAAGCAAGATAGATAATCCTCTTTGATTTAAATGCATAAATTCGTAAAATTACTTTCAACTTTTTTGTTCCCATTTCTATTAATATTATTTAAAATCAAATTGTAATGATTGATTATAATGATTCACTTACAATGATTGTAATGATTATATATAAATATAATCTGTTTTATTTTTAAAGGGTAAAAAAATAATGAAGAAATAGCAAAAAGCTAACTAAATTTAATAATATATCATCATAACTACATGTTAATAATATATCATCACAAATAAATGTTAAATATATATCATCATAACTACATGTTTAAAATATATCATCATAACTACATGTTTAAAATATATCATCATAAATACTTATTAATATATATCATCATACATACTTATTAATATATATCATTAAAAAAACTAACTAATATGTGCAATTAAATTACATCCTAAATATACATAATTTAATTTAAAAGGATAAAATAAGCATTTTTAAAAAATAAATACAATGAAGTTAACTAAATTTATGACCTATGAAAAATCAATCAGGTAGTTAACTTATCAAGAAAAGTTAAACTTAAGGAATAAACTTATTTCTCTGTGTCATTACAAATATTTTTGTGGGCTAAAGGTATAATTCGGAGATTACAATATTTCTTTCCTTAAGTATCAAAGGTAAAAATATATTTTACAAAATCATTAATGGATTCAGAGATGATTATATCAGAATTCGACTTGCGTAATACATTTTATCACTTATCGAAAAAAATAATGTATGTAAACCAGAGTAATTTTTAGGAAAATCGCTTTTAGAGAAAGTATGAACGAATACCTCCATTTTTAAAGGAAACATGAAAAATGAACAGAATTCTAATTAATATAATAGTTCTAAATTAACCTCATTCGATCGTGCCGGAAACATCGAAAGTAGAAGCAGGATTTAAAAAATGATACATTCGAAAATATAATTTGTCGACTGTTCGTAAATTAAGCAACTGCTTCGATTCCGCGGTCTTTCTTTCACAACAAACTCTCTGAAGCTTTCGGGACCATAATTTAGTGGAATGTTCACGGTTCAAGGCGTCCATTTCTCTGCTGGTTACTATGGAAACTACGCAGTGGATGAGGCATCACCTGAGATAAATTCTATTCTCTGCATTTAGGTCAATCCATCATTACAGGGACGTACTTTTTGAAAAAAAAATGCCTTTGAAAAAGTATGTTAAATTACGTAAGATTTTTAAAAGCTACATTGTATGCTTGTATGATAAATGGTTTTTCGCCGATAAATTTGCTTGTAAAGCTTCTAAAAATGGAACAGCTGTGCATTGGCTTCTACAAAAAATTGATTCTAAATCCGTGCTCAGTTTTACATGTTGAAATTATTTTAGCTCATTATTGAACCAAATACCTTTTGTCACGATTTCTGTTTTCCTGATGTTGATTGATATTGCCTGGAATATGTTTGCATTAATCATAGTATATGTATCAAATTAAAAGCAATTTTTTTTACTACGCAAACTTTAAACGACAACTAAAATAAGTTTTTTTTTCAGTTTTTAGTATATTTTTAATAAATATTAATGTATCATCTGTGATATTTTTTTTTCATTTAAAAAATAACAAAATACCTTAAAATCCGGCTTATAACACGCACCCATTCATTCAAACTGCATTTTTTTAATTTCAAGTTATATTCACCATATAACTCGTACCCTATTTTAACGAAGGAACCTGCAATGCAGGTTAATAATGCTACTGTTTCAAGGCCAATTATTCTAGGTATTACCCAAAGATTTTGAAAAAATAGTGTATTTCTAGAAAAACAAAAAAAAAACCCCTTTAAGTTCATAAGGTACGGTATTTCTTTTAAATCCGATCTTTGTAGAAAACTACGTTTTTTATGCACATCTCTCTTTTTTATTTTTGAAGCTATAATTTTTATATCCGGTGTGTAAAACGCGTCTCCCAAAATTTCTATCTTATTTTTTGTGTTAAAAGTGTGTTTATACACTGAATTTTATGGTATTCACACACAAATTTAGCGTGATAAATATTCAGCTGAGTTTAATTTTTTTTCGTATTTTGATAACTTTATAATATTTTCTTAATATATATGATAATAAACCCTTTGAAAATTCCTTATCATAATATTGACATCTTATTTTCTGTTAATATTCGCTTTTAAGGCTTTCACACTAAACAATTAAATTTTTAGTCTTAGTAATCAAACAATGTGATGGAATTTATTAATGCAGCTTGATATTTACATTTATATATTAGTGAAAATTATAAGCCCAAACCTTTTACAAAAGAATATTTTTGAATATATATCTTAAAGGAATATTTGCAAATATATATATAAAACACAAAATGTAAAAAAAAATGTGTATTTAATAAATGCTTTTTAACTTAATTACATTAATACATAAATAAATTGTCTTAGTTTCTTCAGTGTATTTTTATTTTGATCAAATTCTCTGAGTGGCAGAAAAGATTTATTGTTAATTCGGTAGCTTACATAGCCCGTGTTTAAAAAAAAATGAGCTGTTATGTGTATGAGAATTATGAAAAAATAAGGAGTTGTAATGTATTTACATTCTTTGGCATTTTTTGTTATAATTTAAGTACGAATGCAAATAAGCTTTTTTTTATATGAAATTTGTATTTTAATACCTAAGAAGAAAAACATTTTGTAAATAAAGGTAAAAAGGTATTTTTTGAAATTGCAAGAAAGTTTTACGGGAAACTGTAAAACACATTTGTAAATAGTGTGTATACAGCACAAGTAAACAACGAAATAATTTATGAATGCATTTCTTGAACTGAAGCAAAATGTAACTTCTAAAGTACTGCATGAGATATGAAACACATAATACACTTTCAAGGGAACTTTTTCAAAGCCAGATATTTTGTCATTTGTACACAAACGAGTCTTAAATTTTTTCACAAAAATTTAAAGCTGTCATATGAATAATAATCTTTATTCCTTTTTTACTCGTTTTATTTCTTATTTGATATGAAATTTAATTTTAAGTAATAACATAGCTTTGAAAATATGAGTAACTATTTTAATTTAATACCTTAGTGGAACTATTTTCTTGTATTTTTGAAAACAGTTTGATATTTTATGTAGATTTTTGATTAAATGGCGGTTATAAATTGGAATTAAATGTACAAAGGCTATATTGTATGTTTTCAAAATTCTCAATGATTAAAAGTGTTGATAGTATTTAATGTAATTTTAATACAATCTACTTATTTTTAGTATAGAAACAAGTCTCCGTGTGAGTGTGATAGTTAAATTTATTTGAATCATTTAATGCAGGTGGTAAAAGTCTCTCAGTCGAATTCCACACTAAAAATAAAATATGCATATTTTAAGAGGACACAGTACGATTTAATTGACAAAAATCGGTCAAAAAATCAAATGTAATTTTTCTAGCCTAAAGTATTTTTTATATACTTTTCTATAACCTCACAAAATTTGAAAACTCTAAACTTACAAATACGCAGAATTATGATAGCTTTTACATTCATTTTTATTCACATCCCTATGGCAAATTAAAACTTTAAGCTTACTTACCTAAGAAAGGTAAACTAACTAGTTTGTCTTCATTTAAAATGCTAAGGCTTTTTTTCTATTATGCTTAATGCTTTGACTTTTTTTTTTACCTGTTGTTAATAGTACATGTAACACAAGTTGGTATGCATTTTTAAATCAAAACAAACTTATTTTTTTTTAAAAAATAATTGAATTTAGTATTTGCAAATTATTTAAGGAATTTTCAATATGGATTCATAAAAAAGAAGTATTGTACCAATACAACAAATACCAATCATGTTATCGCAAAACTCATACCAACTTTTGTTATACATAGTTTGACGTACTTTTAAATCAAATTTCATGCATGTACGCCTATTTTTGTAGGAGGAGTAGCATTTTAAAATCACTTCGTATGTTTCAAGTTTTTTCCTTAAAAAATTATATGGCTAACTTTTTATGAAATTTTGAGCACAAAATCTGTTTTACATAGTACACGCACATAGGAGATAACTAAAAAAATTTTGAAAATTCTTAAATTAAAAATTTTTGCTTAAATTGTACCATGTCCTCTTAACAAAATGTTTATTTTTAATAGGTCTTATTTATTGTTGCCCTTTTTATGCTGCATACCATAAAGTACAATATATTCATACTTAAGCCTCTTTATTTAACTGAAAAATTTACTAATGAAAAATCTTTCTTAATTTGACTGTTCTTTAAGAAAAGAAATCACAAAAATGTTTTAAAGAAGTTATTTAAGCCAGTGTTTCTCAAACTGTGGGGCGCGCGCCCCTGGGGGCGGTAACCCTGCGAGGGGGAGCGAGCATATTGAAAATAATAGGTTTTAAAAATAATTTTTGGAATGAAGTAAAACAAGATGCTTTCTGACATAATAAAAAAAAAAAAATTAAAACTGATATAATATATTTTTATCATCTGGTGATCATCAAAAATAAAAAATTTCACTTTAAACGCTCCTTAGCCATCTTTGATCCTATAACCAAATTAAACAAATATTTTGCTTGCTTTGCAGTCAATATGAGAACGATGACAGATTTTTTTTTTTACGTTTCTTTTAACCTAAAATATTACTTTAGCTGATCTTCGAACTTACTGGTATGGTTATCTCCGTCTTTGTTTAGGGAAGTTGTAAATATATATAATATATTTCTGTTTTATCTTTTTCCATGTGAAAGAGTTTTATGATATATGGATAAGCATGAGTATTCTGAAACATATCATGCATAATGAAAAACGTTTTACACAATTATTTTTTAGAACATGCTGCACTTTCCCCATGAACAATTTTGTAGTTTTGATTGCTGTGTTGTACGACTTATTATGGTTTATAAATGTAAATAAGCAGAATATTAAAAAAATGACACCTGTGATCCCTATTAAAGGAAGTTGAAACTGATCAAGCAATTGAAGAACCTACTGAAATAATGCATATTAATCAAGATAGCGAAGGTAAATATCAGAAAAGCGTGAGACATGAAACGTTTGAGTTGATTTGAGTTTAACTGGAAAATAACGTTCCTGTGTTGTTAGCGAAAAGTGTCTGTGATTTATGTCCTTTATTAAGGGCATTAGTTATTTGGAACATTTTCTTTAGTTTTATTGGATTTTTCTCAAATTTTCTAAGAAAAATCGAAAAGTCTTTGAAAGTAGGTAAGTATATTTTCTCTTAATTAAATTATTCACTGGAATTTTGTGATTTTTATAGTGTATAGTAAAAATAACTATAAAATAAATTATAGTTTTAAAACAAACTAAAAAACACGCTTTTATAGTGAATCGAACTAAAAAGCAAAAAAAAAAAAAAAAATATTACTTAAAAGTAAGATATACAAAATTTAATACTTATCTTGTTAATTTGTATGGTTTATAATTATGATCGTATTGTAGCTGATCGTCAAAGTGCATTATTATTGCATTCAGTACATTATTAATGTATAAGGGGGGCGCGATAAAAATTGTGATTGAAAAGGGGGGCGCCAGTAGTGAAAGTTTGAGAACCACTGGTTTAAGCCATTGATACTTAAACTGTAGTCCGCAGACTCCTGAGGGTCCCCAACACATCTTTGTAAGGGTCCTTGAAGGTCTCTCATTTAATGTAAAGATTTTTGTCTTTTATAGATCCTAAAGCGCCTAAGTGAAAGATGTGCTATTCCAGACTAAATTTCTCCCAATAAATAAATACCTTATTAGAAAATGTAATTAGATCAAGAATATAAATTTATAGTCATTTTTTTGTTTGCAACATCATAACCATTACTACAACGTACAATAGAAACACATAGAAGTGTTAAAAAAAAGTTTGTATAAATTGCAAAAGCAGTCTTAGGATTATTGAGAAACCTTTATGTCAGCGTTCGCCAAACTTTTTGACCTCACGGACCAATAATAAATCCCATGGACCACTAAAATGATTTTTTAAGAGTTAAATATATTTATACAAAAAATTGATCTAAGAACACATAAAATGCACTTAATTAATAAAATGAAACTATTAATTGTAACCAAACTACGAAAGATTTATTAATAAAACATAAGAAAGTAAACAAAATAAACAAAAGCTGTAAAAAACAAAATAATTAAAAAATGGTTTAAGTATATCAAACTTTAAGCATTATACATTCCGAGTATGTTGGATGTCCCTGCTTATTCGAAATAAGATTATGGATAGTTGGATCCAATGTTGTTACTGCAAGACGCGGAGAAAGCCTTTATTTCAAGCTGAGTTCAGTGCATTTTTTTGATGGCTGTGACAGATTAAAGGCCTTCTCACATAAATAAGGTGTGGATAATGGAATCAGAATTTTTATCGCCTGTTCACTAAAAAAAGGGTATTCACTTTTTACGAAAAGTCGAAACTGAGATCTTGCAAAGGATGAATGAAATTTAAATTTGTGAGTTTCATCAGACAATAGGTCGATGAAGCTTTCTTTTAGTTGCATGCTTAAATTATTATCCTGAAATTTCTCTGTTAACGGATCTGTTATCCACATTTTACCATGTCTGGTATCTTCATTCTTTGTCTAATAATGAGGCGAAAGATTCTCGAAGTGATTCCAAGTGATTTTTAACTAGGGCTTCTATTTGATGCATCTTAAAATATAACGTGATGAGTAAGCATATCCCACATTTTTCTGGGGACCAGCGACATTTTCTCGTGGACCACTAGATGAACTCTTCTTTAAATAAGTTAGTCATGCTATAGGAATCAGAGATGTTTTTTCAATATCCGAAGGGTCCGCGAAGTCAGGCTGACAAAATTTTAAGAATCACTGGTTTAATGGATTTTGCATTTTATAATACGTACTCATGTTCAAACTATACTTCATAAAGATTTCAATACCAAAGTTACAAACTTTTTTGAATTTGAACAAAAACGTGACAAGGAAAAAAAATGCATCGTTTAGTGAAGTATAAATATGCTTCCAATATATACAAGTATTCGATTCCAAGTATTTATTTAAGTATGTAGCCTAGTTCTACATCAAATAAGAGTTTTGGTATTAATATATTTCTTTTATCTTTTTCTATTTCATATTTCTTTTATCTGATAGCTTTTACATTCATTTTTATTCACATCCCTATGGCAAATTAAAACTTTAAGCTTACTTACCTAAGAAAGGTAAACTAACTAGTTTGTCTTCATTTAAAATGCTAAGGCTTTTTTTTCTATTATGCTTAATGCTTTGACTTTTTTTTTACCTGTTGTTAATAGTACATGTAACACAAGTTTGTATGTATTTTTAAATCAAAACAAACTTATTTTTTTAAAAAAAATAATTGAATTTAGAATTTGCAAATTATTTAAGGAATTTTCAATATGGATTCATAAAAAAGAAGTATTGTACCAATACAACAAATACCAATCATGTTATCGCAAAACTCATACCAACTTTTGTTATACATAGTTTGACGTACTTTTAAATCAAATTTCATGCATGTACGCCTATTTTTGTAGGAGGAGTAGCATTTTAAAATCACTTCGTATGTTTCAAGTTTTTTCCTTAAAAAATTATATGGCTAACTTTTTATGAAATTTTGAGCACAAAATCTGTTTTACATAGTACACGCACATAGGAGATAACTAAAAAAATTTTGAAAATTCTTAAATTAAAAATTTTTGCTTACGCACACCAAGTCCTCTTAACAAAATGTTTATTTTTAATAGGTCTTATTTATTGTTGCCCTTTTTATGCTGCATACCATAAAGTACAATATATTCATACTTAAGCCTCTTTATTTAACTGAAAAATTTACTAACGTAAAATCTTTCTTAATTTGACTGTTCTTTAAGAAAAGAATCACAAAAATGTGTTTTAAAGAAGTTGTTTAAGCTAGTGTTTCTCAAACTGTGGGGCGCGCGCCCCTGAGGGAGCGCGGTAACCCTGCGAGGGGGGAGCGAGCATATTGAAAATAAAAGGTTTTAAAAATAATTTTTTGGAATGAAGTAAAACAAGATGCTTTCTGACATAATAAAAA
Organism: Trichonephila clavipes; assembly: GCA_019973935.1. Lineage (NCBI taxonomy): Eukaryota > Metazoa > Arthropoda > Arachnida > Araneae > Nephilidae > Trichonephila > Trichonephila clavipes. The sequence continues at coordinate 129,202 of BMAU01014002.1, forward strand.
ATACACATTGACACTGATATAATTTATTTTTATCATCTGGTGATCATCAAAAATAAAAAATTTCACTTTAAACGCTCCTTAGCCATCTTTGATCCTATAACCAAATTAAACAAATATTTTGTTTGCTTTGCAGTCAATATGAGAACGATGACAGATTTTTTTTTACGTTTCTTTTAACCTAAAATATTACTTTAGCTGATCTTCGAACTTACTGGTATGGTTATCTCCGTCTTTGTTTAGGGAAGTTGTAAATATATATAATATATTTCTGTTTTATCTTTTTTCCATGTGAAAGAGTTTTATGATATATGGATAAGCATGAGTATTCTGAAACATATAATGCATAATGAAAAACGTTTTACACAATTATTTTTTAGAACATGCTGCACTTTCCCCATGAACAATTTTGTAGTTTTGATTGCTGTGTTGTACGACTTATTATGGTTTATAAATGTAAATAAGCAGAATATTAAAAAAAATGGCATCTGTGATCCCTATTAAAGGAAGTTGAAACTGATCAAGCAATTGAAGAACCTACTGAAATAATGCATATTAATCAAGATAGCGAAGGTAAATATCAGAAAAGCGCGAGACATGAAACGTTTGAGTTGATTTGAGTTTAACTGGAAAATAACGTTCCTGTGTTGTTAGCGAAAAGTGTCTGTGATTTATGACCTTTATTAAGGGCATTATTTATTTGGAACATTTTCTTTAGTTTTATTGTATTTTTTCTCAAATTTTCTAAGAAAAATCGAAAAGTCTTTGAAAGTAGGTAAGTATATTTTCTCTTAATTAAATTATTCACTGGAATTGTGATTTTTATAGTGTATAGTAAAAATAACTATAAAATAAATTATAGTTTTTAAACAAACTAAAAAACACGCTTTTATAGTGAATCGAACTAAAAAGCAAAAAAAAAAAATATTACTTAAAAGTAAGATATACAAAATTTAATACTTATCTTGTTAATTTGTATGGTTTATAATTATGATCGTATTGTAGCTGATCGTCAAAGTGCATTATTATTGCATTCAGTACATTATTAATGTATAAGGGGGCGCGATAAAAATTGTGATTGAAAAGGGGGTGCCAGTAGTGAAAGTTTGAGAACCACTGGTTTAAGCCATTGATACTTAAACTGTAGTCCGCAGACTCCTGAGGGTCCCCAACATCTTTGTAAGGGTCCTTGAAGGTCTCTCATTTAATGTAAAGATTTTTGTCTTTTATAGATCCTAAAGAGCCTAAGTGAAAGATGTGCTATCCCAGACTAAATTTCTCCAATAAATAAATACCTTATTAGAAAATGTAATTAGATCAAGAATATAAATTTATAGTCATTTTTTTGTTTGCAACATCATAACCATTACTACAAGGTACAATAGAAACACATAGAAGTGTTAAAAAATTTGTATAAATAGCAAAAGCAGTCTTAGGATTATTGAGAAACCTTTATGTCAGCGTTCGCCAAACTTTTTACCTCACGGACCAATAATAAATCCCATGGACCACTAAAATGATTTTTTAAGAGTTAAATATATTTATACAAAAATTGATCTAAGAACACATAAAATGCACTTAATTAATAAAATGAAACTATTAATTGTAACCAAACTATGAAAGATTTATTAATAAAACATAAGAAAGTAAACAAAATAAACAAAAGCTGTAAAAAACAAAATAATTAAAAAATGGTTTAAGTATATCAAACTTTAAGCATTATACATTCCGAGTATGCTGGATGTCCCTGCTTATTCGAAATAAGATTATGGATAGTTGGATCCAATGTTGTTACTGCAAGACGCGGAGAATGCCTTTATTTCAAGCTGAGATCAGTGCATTTTTTTGATGGCTGTGACAGATTAAAAGGCCTTCTCACATAAATAAGGTGTGGATAATGGAATCAGAATTTTTATCGCCTGTTCACTAAAAAGGGTATTCACTTTTTTATGAAAAGTCGAAACTGAGATCTTGCAAAGGATGAATGAAATTTAAATTTGTGAGTTTCATCAGACAATATGTCGATGAAGCTTTCTTTTAGTTGCATGCTTAAATTATTATCCTGAAATTTCTCTGTTAACGGATCTGTTATCCACATTTTACCATGTCTGGTATCTTCATTCTTTGTCTAATAATGAGGCGAAAGATTCTCGAAGTGATTCCAAGTGATTTTTAACTAGGGCTTCTATTTGATGCATCTTAAAATATAACGTGATGAGTAAGCATATCCCACATTTTTCTGGGGACCAGCGACATTTTCTCGTGGACCACTAGATGAACTCTTCTTTAAATAAGTTAGTCATGCTATAGGAATCAGAGATGTTTTTTCAATATCCGAAGGGTCCGCGAAGTCAGGCTGACAAAATTTTAAGAATCACTGGTTTAATGGATTTTGCATTTTATAATACGTACTCATGTTCAAACTATACTTCATAAAGATTTCAATACCAAAGTTACAAACTTTTTTGAATTTGAACAAAAACGTGACAAGGAAAAAAAATGCATCGTTTAGTGAAGTATAAATATGCTTCCAATATATACAAGTATTCGATTCCAAGTATTTATTTAAGTATGTAGCCCAGTTCTACATCAAATAAGAGTTTTGGTATTAATATATTTCTTTTATCTTTTTCTATTATATATTTCTTTTATCTGATAGCTTTTACATTCATTTTTATTCACATCCCTATGGCAAATTAAAACTTTTAAGCTTACTTACCTAAGAAAGGTAAACTAACTAGTTTGTCTTCATTTAAAATGCTAAGGCTTTTTTTTTTCTATTATGCTTAATGCTTTGACTTTTTTTTACCTGTTGTTAATAGTACATGTAACACAAGTTTGTATGTATTTTTAAATCAAAACAAACTTATTTTTTTAAAAAAAAATAATTGAATTTAGAATTTGCAAATTATTTAAGGAATTTTTCAATATGGATTCATAAGAAAGAAGTATTGTACCAATACAACAAATACCAATCATGTTATCATAAAAACTCATACCCACTTTTGTTATACATAGTTTGACGTACTTTAAATCAAATTTCATGCATGTACGCCTATTTTTGTAGGAGGAGTAGCATTTTAAAATCACTTCGTATGTTTCAAGTTTTCCTTAAAAAAAATTATATGGCTAGCTTTTATGAAATTTTGAGCACAAAATCTGTTTTTACATAGTACACGCACATAGGAGATAACTAAAAAAAAATTTGAAAATTCTTAAAAGTAAAAATTTTTGCTTAAATTGTACCATGTCCTCTTAACAAAATGTTTATTTTAATAGGTCTTATTTATTGTTGCCCTTTTATGCTTGCATACCATAAAGTACAATATATTCATACTTAAGCCTCTTTTATTTAACTGAAAAATTTACTAACGTAAAATCTTTCTTAATTTGACTGTTCTTTAAGAAAAGAAATCACAAAAATGTGTTTTAAAAGAAGTTGTTTAAGCTAGTGTTTCTCAAACTGTGGGGCGCGCGCCCCTGAGGGGGCAGTAACCCTGCGAGGGGGAGCGAGCATATTGAAAATAAAAGGTTTTAAAAATAATTTTTTGAATGGTAAGTAAAACAAGATGCTTTCTGACATAATAAAAAATACACATTGACACTGATATAATTTATTTTTATCATCTGGTGATCATCAAAAATAAAAAATTTCACTTTAAACGCTCCTTAGCCATCTTTGATCCTATAACCAAATTAAACAAATATTTTGTTTGCTTTTTGCAGTCAATATGAGAACGATGACAGATTTTTTTTACGTTTCTTTTAACCTAAAAATATTACTTAAGCTGATCTTCGAACTTACTGGTATGGTTATCTCCGTCTTTTTTTAGGGAAGTTGTAAATATATATAATATATTTCTGTTTTTATCTTTTTCCATGTGAAAGAGTTTATGATATATGGATAAGCATGAGTATTCTGAAACATATAATGCATAATGAAAAACGTTTTACACAATTATTTTTTAGAACATGCTGCACTTTCCCCATGAACAATTTTGTAGTTTTGATTGCTGTGTTGTACGACTTATTATGGTTTATAAATGTAAATAAGCAGAATATTAAAAAATGGCATCTGTGATCCCTATTAAAGGAAGTTGAAACTGATCAAGCAATTGAAGAACCTACTGAAATAATGCATATTAATCAAGATAGCGAAGGTAAAATATCAGAAAAGCGCGAGACATGAAACGTTTGAGTTGATTTGAGTTTAACTGGAAAATAACGTTCCTGTGTTGTTAGCGAAAAGTGTCTGTGATTTATGACCTTTATTAAGGGCATTAGTTATTTGGAACATTTTCTTTAGTTTTATTGTATTTTTCTCAAATTTTATAAGAAAAATCGAAAAGTCTTTGAAAGTAGGTAAGTATATTTTCTCTTAATTAAATTATTCACTGGAATTTTTTGTGATTTTTATAGTGTATAGTAAAAATAACTATAAAATAAATTATAGTTTTAAAACAAACTAAAAAACACGCTTTTATAGTGAATCGAACTAAAAAGCAAAAAAAAAATATTACTTAAAAGTAAGATATACAAAATTTAATACTTATCTTGTTAATTTGTATGGTTTATAATTTATTGATCGTATTGTAGCTGATCGTCAAAGTGCATTATTATTGCATTCAGTACATTATTAATGTATAAGGGGGCGCGATAAAAATTGTGATTGAAAAGGGGGCGCCAGTAGTGAAAGTTTGAGAACCACTGGTTTAAGCCATTGATACTTAAACTGTAGTCCGCGGACTCCTGAGGGTCCCCAACATCTTTGTAAGGGTCCTTGAAGGTCTCTCATTTAATGTAAAGATTTTTGTCTTTTATAGATCCTAAAGAGCCTAAGTGAAAGATGTGCTATTCAGACTAAATTTCTCCCAATAAATAAATACCTTATTAGAAAATGTAATTAGATCAAGAATATAAATTTATAGTCATTTTTTGTTTGCAACATCATAACCATTACTACAACGTACAATAGAAACACATAGAAGTGTTAAAAAAAGTTTGTATAAATAGCAAAAAGCTGTCTTAGGATTATTGAGAAACCTTTATGTCAGCGCCTTAGGCACTTTACCTCACGGACCAATAATAAATCCCATGGACCACTAAAATGATTTTTAAGAGTTAAATATATTTATACAAAAAATTGATCTAAGAACACATAAAATGCACTTAATTAATAAAATGAAACTATTAATTGTAACCAAACTATGAAAGATTTATTAATAAAACATAAGAAAGTAAACAAAATAAACAAAAAAGCTGTAAAAACAAAATAATTAAAAAATGGTTTAAGTATATCAAACTTTAAGCATTATACATTCCAGTATGTTGGATGTCCCTGCTTATTCGAAAATAAGATTATGGATAGTTGGATCCAATGTTGTTACTGCAAGACGCGGAGAATGCCTTTATTTCAAGCTGAGATCAGTGCATTTTTGATGGCTGTGACAGATTAAAGGCCTTCTCACATAAATAAGGTGTGGATAATGGAATCAGAATTTTTATCGCCTGTTCACTAAAAAAAGTGGTATTCACTTTTTATGAAAAGTCGAAACTGAGATCTTGCAAAGGATGAATGAAATTTAAATTTGTGAGTTTCATCAGACAATATGTCGATGAAGCTTTCTTTTTTTTGCATGTAAATTATTATCCTGAAATTTTCTCTGTTAACGGATCTGTTATCCACATTTTACCATGTCCAGTATCTTCATTCTTTGTCTAATAATGAGGCGAAAGATTTTCGAAGTGATTCCAAGTGATTTTTAACTAGGCCTTCTATTTGATGCATCTTAAAATATAACGTGATGAGTAAGCATATCCCACATTTTTCTGGGACCAGCGACATTTTCTCGTGGACCACTAGATGAACTCTTCTTTAAATAAGTTAGTCATGCTATAGGAATCAGAGATGTTTTTCAATATCCGAAGGGTCCGCGAAGTCAGGCTGACAAAATTTTAAGAATCACTGGTTTAATGGATTTTGCATTTTATAATACGTACTCATGTTCAAACTATACTTCATAAAGATTTCAATACCAAAGTTACAAACTTTTTTTGAATTAGAACAAAAACGTGACAAGGAAAAAAATGCATCGTTTAGTGAAGTATAAATATGCTTCAATATATACAAGTATTCGATTCCAAGTATTTATTTAAGTATGTAGCCCAGTTCTACATCAAATAAAAGAGTTTTGGTATTAATATATTTCTTTTA
>BMAU01014005.1:0-63776 GCA_019973935.1 Trichonephila clavipes
TATTCTATTATATTTTTAAAAAAGAGTGGTAATGTGCCACTAAGAATTACTCCACGTGTCATAGTTGTCGACCCCTGTTATTAAGTATACCCGTAGCTGAGTGTGAACTGTAAATACGCCTTGTGTTCATTTTAGATTCAAAATTTTAAATTAAAAATATTACTTTACTAAAGTTGTGGTGATTTACGTTTACTACCTGTTAATTTTGATAAACCTTGGGCCACTACTTTACACCTCACCTCAGTGTTGACTTATCATGCGAAAGGAATGACATGTCTTTTAAAAAGTATAAGTGCTTAACAATTTCTGAAAAGCAAAAGATGATAGAATCAGTTGAAGAAAGTGAGAGAAAGGTTGATGTAGCCAAAGCATTTGAAATACCATTGAGCTCGCTCTCCACTATTCTGAAGAATAAAGAGAAAATATTTAGTACATCTTCGAGTAGAGTGAGAAAACGCGTTAGTAAAGGTAATTTTCCACGTCTTGAACAGTAGTTTCATGGATGAGACACAGTGTCGACGACAGAATATTCCGATGGGTGGCTCTTTATTGAAGGAAAAGCCTAAAGCATTCGCCAAAGAATTAGCAACCGAGTTTTCGGCTAGCGAGGGATGGCTTACAAATTTTAAGAAAAGGAATGGGATAGTCTTCAAAAAAAATGTACGGGGAAAGCTTAAGTGTCGACTTTAACGTTTGTTCTAAGTGGCAGAATTCAGTTTCGGACCTAATAAAGGCGCACGAACCACGTAACATTTTCAACACGGATGAAACCAGACTCTTTTTCAAGTGTTTGCCAGAAAAACATTTACATTCAAAAAAGAAAAATGCCATGGAGGAAAACATAGCAAGGAGAGGTTAACTATTTTATTGGCTGTAAACATGCATGGCTCAGAAAACATTACTCCTCTCGTCATAGGAAAATCTGCAAAACCTCGGTGTTTCAAGGGCATAAACTCGTTCTCTACCAAATACCGCTCAAACAAGAAGGCATGGATGACCACCGAACTCTTTAATGAATGGTTGGTCTCACTGAACTCGATATGAAAAGAGAGAGAAACGACATATTCTCTTATTTTTAGACAACTACTGTGCACAATAACGCACCACCTTTATCAAATGTGAAACTTCAATTTTTCCTCCAAACTCAACCTCAAAACTTCAGCCACTTGACCAGGGCATCATACATAATTTTAAGACATTTTATGGGGGTAAAGTCGTTAAAAGCGTTTTGGATAACCTCGAAAATCAGCAGAATGTAACTACTACTTCTATTTTAACAGCTTTGATCATGATTGACAAGGCTTGGAGAGCTGTTACTCCTTTGACAATCCACAGCTGTTTTAAAAAGTCAGGCTTCCTCTCGTCGAATCTGGTTGATGTGAACGATACACTCACTGAATTTAATGCTGAACCAAGCTCTTCCAGAAAAAGATTTGACGTTTGACGACTACGTGTTGGTTGACACGGACATTTCTTTATGGGGAGCTCTATCTGACGCTGAAATTGTGGCTTTGGACCCCAATAACACAGAAAGTGATGAAGACGAATCGGAGGAGTTAACTCCGGTAACTCTGTCAGAAGCTTAAGTGTCACTAAACAGACTACGCAATCCTTCAAAATCATGTTGATGCAGACATTTTATAGGCTTCATTTGTTCTAGAAAAATATATTGACAAAGTTAGATTGAATGCCTTAAAGCAAAAAAAGATAATAGATTTTTTCGACAAAAAGGATTAATTATATACAGTATGTATATTCTTTTAATAGTTGTTTTCAAGACATAAGTGTATTCTTTTAATATAGGATTTCTGTTTTATTTTTATACTGTATAAAATGTACTTTAAAAAATTATGTACAATTGTTGCTTTATTACATAGTTTTAAATTTAAATGTGTTAGAAAAAAAAACTTCTCTTCGTGTATTTTGAGAGTTTTTTCCTACCCTCTTGATAATTCGAAGCTTTTCATTGGTCCCTCCAACTTCGAATTATCAAGAGTCGACTGTATATAATTTTTGTCGGGTTATTGAGACCCACCTATAAATCACGTCTTCTTTACGGAAGGAGCGAGTTAGAACGGGTCTTTCCACGATTCTTCCATCAATCCTCTTGGGTAAAATTAATCTTCAACTGTGACTTTGGTTGAAAAACCCTCTCAGTGAAGAAGACGAGATTTATGCAAATGAGAACTTGTATTTAAGGACAAATTCACCAATGTACGAGAGCGTCAACTTGACGCGGAGCACATTTTCAGACAGAAAAATACCTCAATTTTTATAAAAGTTTGTGACATTGTAACTCATGCAGTAGCGCACACAGGAATTTTTCAAGGGGGTCCAGAGTTGAAAGTTCACCATTCTTGTATCATGCTCCTTTTGATTTTGTCGATTTTCGGGAACAAAACACAGTCAAAAACGAATTATTGAGTAAATAATTAGCATTAATAAATTTAATCATTAATAACAAATACTTAATTAAATTTTACGTACTATATACTTAGAATTATAATCAATCGGAAAAAAAATTAAGGGTTTTTGGGGGTCCGACCCCCAGGACCCCTCCCCTGTGTGCGCCACTGAACTCATGCATTTGTTTATAATGTAGTGTTTTTAAATTTAAAACTATTTCATAAATAATTTGTTTTTCCTTTTAACATGTAAAGGGGTAGCTCATTTAGCATTACGGTATAGGAAAAAGATTGCGAAACACATTTTATAAAAGAAAACATGTGTCGATTTGGATAAAAATGAGTAGTATGATAAAATAACTCATTCCCTACAGGATAGTGAAGCCAAAATATAATAATAATGTTTGAGTACTTTTATAATTTAAAAAATATTCCGAATTTGGTCCCTATTCTTTAACATTAGCCGAACACAGCCTTAAGAGTTTGCATTCGAGTAGACGATGACGGTTGATGGTTGAAAGTGGATACTGAAGCGTGAGTAAGATTACGACCGGAGGTCGTATAGTTAAGCAAGTTATCTAGAGAGAATCTAAGTAAGAGTCAACAGCGCTCCAATAATGGAAAAGTGAGTTTATTTCTATTGAAACAACCTACTACAGAGGTTGTTTCGAGAAAAGATCAGCTATAGCAAGTTTTAAACGCAATTTTATTTATCCTTTTTACTTAATCAACACAATTAAAGGTAGGAAAATAACCGGTAGAGCAATCACATGGGCTTAAAACTACTAAAATAATTAAGATTTACTTCTGGAACACTCGACTTGGATTATCTGTAAATATCTTTCTTAACTATACAACCTCCGGTCATAAATCCAATTGACAATTTAATCGACCATCATTCCTCGATCATCAACGCGTACAAAAGTGCCAAAGCTTCAATAGAAGAGCTCGTTTAATTCAATCCCTTCGAGGGAACCAGAACTTACAGTTGAAAAGAATAATTTTACCCAAGAGGAGAGTGGAAGATTCGCGGATAGATCCGTTACAAAAGGATCATTCGAAGTGATTGGGTTGAATGTTTAGTGCATTCTCTCCCTTTAATTGTAATAATAAAATTGTGTTTCAATTACTATCTTTGTTCCTCAGGAACGTCGAAACTGCTTTGAACCCGCATAGAAGGAGAATATGTTGAAGGAGATTAAAAGTTATTTTCAGTCAAGGTCCTTTTCAAGATTACTTGAACACACAAGAGAGATATATGTTATACATAGTAGTAGAGAGGCGGTTGCACGAAATCGTCAACGTAGGTGTGGTGTGGAAGTTTGAAGAAGACTCACTTGACCAAGGCTCAAAATAACGACGTCCGTCCTCGCGTTGCTTTCGAGATTCATCCCAAAGAGTTTAAACCATAGTGATAACAAATCATTTTCGAGCGAAAAATGAAAGGCTGAATGGATCTACCGTGTTTACTTTACAATATCATAAAAAGGGGGGATTGGAAGGAAACACCGAAATATGCATCTTTTACTTATAAATAGTCTAGAAGTCAATATAGGAAACCCAGTGGTTGAGTGGAAGTGTCCACGCCACAGGTCCGGGGTTCAAATCTCGGGCTGGGCCAGGTCGACTCCACCTTTCATCTCTTTAGTGCGTCAATAAATGAGTACTTAGCTTACTTCAGAGCTAAACACTGGGGATTTCACGTCAGACTGACTACCTGACCGGAACATCTGCTCATGCACCTCAGTGCCCAAGGTCATTAAAACTGAGATGGGCACAATAGGCCTTGACCCTCTACGGGCTGTTGCGCCACTGAGTTGAGTTGTAGAAGTCAATATATTAAACTTTCTAGAAATAAGAATTTGAATGATATCATCCGTATTGACGTACAATGGTTGTGCATAGATAAATAGTTCTTAAAAATTACTTAACTTCAGATTATATGGTTATACTACTAAATGGCTATTTTAAGAACAATGCGACTATATAAACAGATTCTGAGAGAGATTGCTCCAAATTTCTTCGTAATACTCGTAGTGCAAAACCAAACCCCCATGTCACCTTTTTTTCATTTCAATCACTTACTAAATCTCAATCACTAATGCCTCGCAACACAAATCTAGTAACTGCAACTGAATCCTCTTGCAAGCAAAATAAGTACATTAAGCAGAAGCAACATATCGGAAATCATGTTTCACATTTATTGAGATGAAAACGAATCAATTTTTAAAAACATACAGTTTTATATACATACATTTTTAGTGATGGTAATTTGCACAAATTATATCAGAACAAAACATTTACTCAGGGACGTATCCCCGTGGCTTGTCAAAGATTTTGACTGTAAATCTCAAAAACTGCTAAGAACATCTCTCGTTCTGCTTACTCTATCGAAGATATGTCTCCAAATAATGTTTCATTAAAATAATTGCTCAGTTTTAATATAATTTTCTTTTTTTATGTATTTCACTCTGAGTGTTGCTCATTCCATTTAAAAACGATGACGAGGAATTGAGGGAGAAAAAATAACTCAAAAAACACAACTCTATTTTATTTGGCTTCATCCCTAAACGAAGAACGTTCCCAAATCTTTTCTATTTCTAAAGACAAAAATATTATACATGTGTGTGTGAAAATATTATAACGGCACTGAAAGGTAAATGTTTATTGTAATTTGAAAACAATTCTCCGGATTGTGGAAAGCGGAAGAAAAATTCTACCCAACATTGGAACCCAAAAAAAAAAAAAAACAAAACAAAAAAACCGGTATTCAGAATTGAGTACAAAATACTCACTTTTAAATACGTCACATACTCAAAATAGCTCCGATGCAAACATACTCAAATTTGAGTATCCCGGATTCTCATCTTAGGCAACCAGTATGTACTCAAAATTGTAAACATCACATACTCATTTTTCAACCTGTTACTGGATCAAATTTGAGAATATAACAGCAAAATGAGTGCGTAATACACTCGTGTATGAGTTTTTATGGGTCAAATATGAGTATGTATGGTTTTTATTTTATGGTTAGTGTATCCAATACACACGAATTTTAACATACAAATATATATCAAATCAAATTAAAAGGGACCTAAATATGTGATACTTAAGTTGTAAACTTCATTTTTTCCATCTTATATATTATTTAATTTACATTTTTTGAAGTTTTTACCACCTAACTTCGAAAATCTTAGTTCTTTTTGCATTTACTGTGTTACAAAAAGGTACTTGCGTATCATCGCAAAAGTGCCAACGTTCAAGATAATGCGCCATGTCTCGTACGTGCTGAATTAACAACCATGCACTTCGTTTTATATAATGTCGCCAATGTTTTTAAGGTGATACGCAAGTTCCAACAAAAATATAATTTTTGGTTTTAAAAATGCAACTGCAATGTGTGCTATGCTAAATTGTATTTTTTTTTTTTGAACTTATACCTCAAATTTAAATCTTTGAAAATAACAAAAATAGATTCGATGCAATAGTTAAACAAATGTGTAAGCAATTTGGCTCATTAAAAGTTATATTTATATTTCTAGAAGCAATATATTGTCTCTTTAAAATCTAATACAAACAGAAAATTAACTTCTATTTAAAATCAGTCTTTCAATAAGTATCTTGGAAACATTATTCATTAAGAAGTGTCTTGGAAACATGACGATGAATAACAGACTTTTCATATTGAAAATTTCTAAACATAAAAGTAAGAAAGGAATAGTTTCTTTACATATTATGTAACATGAAAAAAACAACTTAAAAATTCGACTAAAATAAGTCTCATTAGGCCCCCAGGTAAGTATTTTTTTATCAATAGTTTTTTGTTTAAATCGCTACATACACAGCTTCTTCTCTCAACACTTATCAACTGAGCTACTTGACATTGTAATATATGTTACAAATCAAACTCACTTTCATATTAACTGATTTTATACTCTATCACCAAGAAAGCAAATATTGTAGTTTTTAAGTTAATGTTTTTTTAAATCAAAAATTGAAGTTTTTAAAAAGTTTAGGCCTTAGAAGAATGTAAAAACAACTAAAACAGTAGAATTTTACATGTACAAAACATTTAAAATTCATAAATTTTTAACCAACTGGAAAGAGTTTTTAAAGAAGTTTCCAGTGCTCATTTCAAAGAAAAAATAACATCAAAGGACCAGTCAAACCATAATTTAGCCATTTTACTAGTGTACAGCATTTTTTTAAAAATGATTCACTGTAAATAAGAAAAATAAAACTAACCAAATCATATTTTTGAAATATTTATTCTGGAAATTGTACACATATATATCAGACCTTAAAAAAAGACAAAAGAATACAAGTGTAATTTTTGAAACAACATACCGCTATAAGTTATTTTTTATTGAATTTTTTTGTAAACACAATCCAAAATCCATATTATCATCAACTCCATCTTTATTTGTACAGCATACCTTGTATTTTTATGTAATATACACCAAATCATTTTAAATATGGGAAGTTCTAATGTGTAAAGGAACATATAATTAAACAGATTTTGTTCTTATTTTTATGAAATCAATAGCATGTTTTACTAAATATAAATGAAAATGCCTTTCAAACAGTGTTTCAAATAAATTACATGTTAGGATACATGAGTCATCTAAATTATATACTGAAGAATTTATAGATAGCTGGTTCTGAGAGGAATCTTAAAAGTTTCCTCGTTAGAGTAAAATCTCTGCAAATGTTGTTCGTAATTATATAGTATTCTAAACGACAATCTTCAAAATTTAGCGTAACATATGTTGTGTCATGCTCCCCCCCGTATGACTGTTTTGAATATGACGATAAAGACTACGATGTGAATGAAATCGTCTTAGGCAAAAAGTATGAAATTTTTTAGATTAATTTTTATCCATAAAATATAGAGAAAAATTCAAAACTGCAAAATTTAAAATAAATTATAAGTGGAAATATTAAAAATGAGAAGATTTAGCTTACAAGTAGAAATGAAATTAATGCAAATTAAAAATAAAGCATTCATAATTTAAAAAAAATGGTTAAAGGTTTTTAAAAACAATTTTCTAACTAGTACACATGAAGGCTTTGTGGGACGAGGACAACTTGGTAGCAAGTTACGAGTGGATTAGAGATCTATTTCAAGATACTCCAGAAGGGCTCTCAACTTCCGAAGAAGAAATCTTCATAGATTTCACATCCAGTGAGAAATTAAAAGGCAATTTTGTAATAAATACCTCTTTGAATTTTGGGTAGAGGTGGATAATGAATTTTCTGCACTGAAAACAAAAGCACTTCGTATACTATTACCATTTTCAACATCCTTTTTTTGTTAAACCGGATTTTCTGCAGTGGCTGCTTTGAAGACAAAATATAGATCTCAGCTAAATATAGAAAAATAACTCAGAGTGTCAATTTCTGATATTAAACCTTCCTTTGAAAAACTTTACTCTACAAGACAAGACCATGGAAGTCACTAATAATTATTTAACTTGTTCTTAAATTAGTATTAAGAAATTATTTATAAAATAAATTCTTCAGTACTGATACATTAAACGTATTCTGGCTGAAACACCGGCTCTTTGCACGAGTTCATTTTTTAAAAAAACAAAACATTATTCTTCATATAATAGCTGAACTGTAAGGAGAGTAAAACTGCGTGCACGACATTGTATTCAAAAATGTAAAATGATTTTTTATAGATAAATGCTATAATTGAAAATAACTGTTTAAAAGAACTGTAATTTTAAACTTCACAGAATTAGCATTTAGAATTAACGTTAAATAATGAAAAAGAATATAAAATTCTCCAATGAATAATAATTGTGTTACTTTTTTAATATTTAAAGCAGAAATACTTAAAAATGTTTTAACCCGGGAGCAAGCGCGCACTCGATGCTAACGCTAATGGTAGTGCGGGGGGACTCAGTCACCCCAATCATTTGTTTATAATTATTTTTACTGCACACGATATACAAATCGGAATTCCAGTGAATAATTTAATTAAGAGAAAGTATACTTACCGGCTTTCAAAGACTATTCAATTTTTCTTTGATGATTTGAGAAAAAATGCTATAAAACTGAACTAAACGGATTCAAAAGTGCAAGACCTTAACAAAGGACGCAAATCAGAGACACTTTTCACTAATATTACAGAAATGTTATTTGCTAGCAAAGCTGTCATATTTTGCTCAAGTTATTGTAGTTTTAATGAGCTTTCATGATCGAGGGAGGGAATATTAACGTCGCACTGTTTTCATCTACACGAGGGCTTTTGGAGACGGACCTCGTAATTTTGAACCATGGTCAAGTGATGAGGACGACACTTAAGCTGTGTGGCCTCTTTTAACTACCACATCACTCCAACAAGAGGACGTTTGAGCTCTTTACAGATTTAACGGGCACCTCTCCCTTTCACGACGGGTATTTAGTGGTACTGGGCTCGAACTCGTAACACCTTTGGTGATCAACAAATAGCAAGTTGAATTTTTCTTTCTTGTGTCTTTTTGACAAGGTGAACTGAACCTAGTGGTA
Organism: Trichonephila clavipes; assembly: GCA_019973935.1. Classification (NCBI taxonomy): domain Eukaryota; kingdom Metazoa; phylum Arthropoda; class Arachnida; order Araneae; family Nephilidae; genus Trichonephila; species Trichonephila clavipes. The sequence continues at coordinate 8,922 of BMAU01014005.1, forward strand.
CACTTATGGCTTTATATTTTAATTGATGTTCTTTTGGAAGCATTTGAAAATTTTTCTTTCGTTTCATGTTCATCGCGTTTCTCAATCATGAATAATATTCATTCTTTCAACAAGTTCTTCTTTTGCTTGATCAGTTTCAACTTCTTTCAATTGAGATCACAGATGCCCCGCTCACCGCTCCCGGGTTAAAAGTGTATTCCGAAAAAAATACGGATGTTCTAAAAAGGATTATGACGTTTTTCACTAAAAATAAATCTTGGCCAAATAATCCTTCAAATCAATCAATTATTTTCCAAATATCGTAAAACTCTCTATTATTTACAATTTCCCTCAGCGAAAAACAAACACATAAAAAATGGGACGGAACTAATGTAGAACTAACCATAACAGTAAGTTTGAAGGTCAATCAAATGATCAGCAAATGAATTATACTGCCTGGCTGAAAAGTGAATCATGTCTTCCTTTTCTTTCTACAACTAATGTACAGTATTTCAATAATAATTACAGTGATGAATTGTTTATCTTCTTAGAATTTTTCTCAGGGTCTGGATTTCGTTTTTTCTTTTAACAAGTAATATTTTATGTTAAAACGTAATAAAAAAATCTCTCATTGAGGAAATACACCAAATTAAACAGAATGTGTTTTTTTCTTCTTTAATTTGGTTTTGGGATCGTAGATAGCTATTTGATGAAGGAAAACCGCCAGATGATAAGCATAAATTATATCAGTGTTGTTGTGTATTTTTTTATTATGGAAGAAAGTATTTTGTTTTACTTTCTTTCCGGTTATTTTTTTTAAATCTCTAAATTTTCAATGTGCTCGCCCCCCTTCCAAGGGGGCGCGCCCCACACTTTGAGAAACACTGGTTTTAAGCTTTTAGAGCAATTAAATGATAAAGAAAGTAACTTAAGTTTATTAAATTCATTAATTGAAGATCGTTTGTCTGTTGACACTATTACTGAAGGTATGGAAGCTTCGGAAGAAATTAAAGAGAAGATTATATTTTGGAAAACGAAGCTTTCTTCTAAAATTATGAGAATAAATTCTGACTCTATCCAGGTTGATACAGTTTCTCGAAATATCCAAGTTATTGAGTCCAATAGTTTTGAATGTATGAACATAAATTTACTTAAATTGCATATAAATAAGTATTCTGGAAATTATTCCGAATGGTTAGATTTTTATAATTTACTTGAAAGCTCTATTCGTAATAACAATAGACTCATCAAAGTTGATAAATTTAATTATTTAAAATCCTATTTGTGTGTTAATGTGCTTGCTTGCATTAATGGATTTCCCATTTATGATGATAATTATGATAGAGCTCTTGATCTATTAAAAGATAGTTTTGGAAATAAAACCATGTTAATTAACGCTCATTTGAGCTTTTTATTAAATTTAACACCTGTTAGAAATCCTACTGATATTGTGTGCTTAAGAAATTTGTACGATAGAGCAGAAACACAAATAAGGAGTCTTGAAGGCTTAGGAGTTAAAGGAGAATCCTACTCAAACTTATTAAAACCAATTCTATTGAAACAAATGCCCTCAGAGCTCGTTTTGGAATTCAACTGTTCTCAAAAGACGAAGGGTTTGCGGTTCTTGAACTTGGAAATCCGAAGGCGGGGGAACGAGCCTCTCAAATAAACAATCATAAACCATGTCCTTATTCACCTCCACCGCAAGACCGAACAAAAAATAAAAGCTCCTGTTTCGCCGGACAACGCAAGACGCCACCCCCGAACAGAGAACAGTCCCGACCAAATTCATTTTCCACCGTTCAAGGGAAAGCAGAATTTAGTAGCGGCAAATGTTTCTACTGCAACAAAGGTCATGAACTCGACGCTCCTTTAGTGCTACGAAAAGCGAGAAATGTTTCAAAAAGTTATTTGTGTTTGTCATAGAGCAATGGAATGTGTGAAAAAGGGGAGTCATGTCCTACCATTTCACAATATGTTTTTGGCATGAGGACGATTTCTCTTCGGCACTGATAATATAGTTTCAGCAGTATTTAAAACAGAAGTAAATAGTGTATTATTAGAAACATGCGCCGCATTAATAGATGACAAATATGAACAAGGAGTTAGATTATTTTTAGATAATGGTCCACAGAGAAGTTTCGTTTTAAAGAGTATACTTCTGAGAAATTTAACTTTCCAATTATTAGAAAAGAAAACTTTTCCATTTGCACATTTGGTACTAAAGAAACTGAACCAAAAACGTTAAATATAGTTAAAATAAAATTGAAAAACAGGGATGATCAAAATTTGTTCATTGAAACATTAGCGGTAGAGACAGAACACATTTCTACTACACATTTACCGACCCCTGATAGAAATATTGATAAAAAATTTAGATATTTAAAAAATGTGTTCAAATAGAGCCGATTCTTATGAATTAAACGATAAAGAAATATCAATTCTTATTGGTGCGGACTATTATTATCAAGTAGTTAGAGGTAGAATTACACGTCTAAACAAAAATCTTGTAGCAGTAGAGGCATTATTCGGATAATTTTTACAAGGGCAGAGTACAGATCGGGAGGAACTTTTAACAATGAGTGTTTCTGTTAAGGAATCCATTATTTCGAAACAGCTTAGTGAATTTTGGGATTTAAAGAATTTAGGAATAGAAGCAGAAGTGTCTGATGAAGAAAATATTGATAATGATATAATGTCTGAATTTAAAGCGGGAATTTCACACCAAAATAAGCGGCATAAAGTTAAATTCCCTTGGAAACCTAACAGGAAAATATTGTTAGAAAATACTGAAGAAATTGCCGGGAAAAGATTTCTAAAGTTGAGATCACGTTTTAATAATGACAGTTCCTTATTTGAGGATTACAAATTAGTTGTACACAATTATCTTTCTGAGAATATCATAGAATGCGTTCCATTTGAAGAAGAAAATCTAAAGCCTAATACCTTTTATCTGCCACATAGAGCAGTAATACGTACTGATAAAACTACAAGCAAATTGCGAATCGTATTTGATGCATCGTTACATGCGCGGAAAGACAACTATCTTTGAACGATTGCTTACAAAACAGGGCTAAAAATTTTATACCTAACCTATTTCTTCTATTAATCAAATTTAGAATGAATCCAATTGCATTTGTAGCTGACATAAAAATGGCATTTTTGATGACTGAGATAAATGAAAGTGAAAGGGATTTTACAAGATTTTTCTGGGATGAAAATCCAGGAATTGATTTAGAAAACAAACGGCTTGAGATTTTCTGAATGACTAGGGTTTTATTTGGAGTGAAATCAAGTCCATTTCTCCTTGCAGCTACGATAAAGCATCATCTTAAAAATATGTGGATATTTTTCCTGATACTTTTAACCATCTTAACCAGGCATTGTATTGGGTTGTTCGGAAAGTAATTTCGTTTTTTCCCGACAGAGGATTTAATTGTATTTTTTTGCACCCAACTTCACTTTTAAGCCGTATAATTTTTATATGCTTTGAGAGCTCATATAGCAAGGCTTGTGTGTGAAAAATTCCAATTCTACGCAGTAGTTTTTGGTTGGTGTCCTTTTAAATATGGAGAGCGATAAGCAGCATTTTCGACATATCTTACTGTTTTACTACAGAAAGGGTAAAAATGCTGTTCAAGCCAGAAAGAAATTGACCGATGTGTATGGAGAAGGTGTGTTGACAGTACGCCAGTGCCAGAACTGGTTCGCTAAATTTCGATCCGGCAATTTTGATGTCGAAGATGCACCACGTTCGGGAAGGCCGGTTGAAGCTGATAAAGACGCGATAAAGGCATTAGTTGATGCGAACCGATGAATAACAACACGTGAGATCGGATTGAGGTCAAATTTATCAAATTCAACAGTTTATGACCACTTGAAAGGCCTGGGATTATCCTCGAAGCTCTATGTATGGGTACCCCATGTTCTCACAGAGAGAGATCTGTGTCGCCGCATTGACGTCTGCGATTCGCTTCTCAAACGTCACGAAAATGATTCGTTTTTGAAGCGCATCATCTCTGGGGACGAAAAAGGTCATGGAGCAAAAAAGATGAACCGGCTCAAACCATTTCCAAAACCGATATTCACCAAAAAAAGGTGATGCTGTCTGTTTGGTGAGATTTTAAAGGATTCGTTTTTTTTTAGCTTTTACCGGATAACATAACGATTCATTCGGAAGTCTTCTGTCATCAGCTGGACAAACTGAATGATACACTTCAACAGAAAAGGTCAGAACTAATCAACAGGAAAGGTGTAGTGTTTCACCAAGACAACGCGAGATCTCACACAAGTTTGGTCACTCTCCAAAAGCTTTTACAGCTTGAATGGGATACAATGCCACACCCATCATATTCTCCAGACCTGGCACCATTGGATTATTATTTGTTCCGGTCACTCCAAAATTTTTTAGACGGTAAAACCTTCACCTCAAATGAGGAGGTCAAAAACCACCTGGATCAGTTTTTTGCCAGCAAAGACCAAAAATTTTATGAGCGTGGAATTATGCTACTACCAGAAATATGGCAAAAGGTGTTGGATCAGAACGGCCGATATATAATTTAATAAAGTATTTGTTTATTATACGAAAACTGTCTTTCATTTCCACAAAAAAAAAAAAAAGGAATTACTTTCCGAACAACCCAATATGTCGATGATTTTCTTTGCGGAAATGTCAGTGTCCAAGCAGCCTTGACAACCTATATAGAAAGTAAACAAATTTAGGAAGATGCAAGTATGGATCTTCGAAAATGGAGGACCAACTCTTCCGAGCTAAATCAAAGGTTAAAAAATTTAAATTTTGAAATAGATGAACATAAAGAGTCATTGAAAACGTTGATAGCTTCAAAGGTCTTAGGAGTTGGTTGGAATGAAAAATCTGATGCATTTTATTTTGATTCCAGCGTTTTAGAAACATTTATTTCGTTTCGTGGAATAAATGGCGTAATGAGATTCATTATTTAAGCGAAATAAATATTCGTAATACTACTTTCAAAACACTTTTCCTTCAAATTCAACCACCTTTCAGTTCCATTGCTTTTCAGATGCTTCCAAAAAGACGTATGGAACTGTTGCTTATTTACGCATAGACTGAAGGATGGAAATATTATTTCTAGTTTTGTAGCATCAAAGAGTCGGGTAACTCCATTAAAAACTCTTTCGATCCCTAGATTGGAGCTTATGAGCGCACTTTTATCAGCAAGGTTAAGCGACAAAATTGCAACTGCACTCACACTGCCTGTGAGTCGATTTTATTGGACTCTGATTCACCTATAACATGTTGCTGGATCAAGGGGGATTTTAATAGACATAAGGTGCTTGTAAAAAATAGAATTAAAGAAATACAAAAACTAAGTGATCCCAAGAAATGGCGTTACTGCAAAGGAAAGGATAATCCTACCGATTTAATAAGTCGAGGGTTTCCTTAAATGATCATAAAAATAACAGAATATGGTGGCATGGTCCCAAGTGGTTGACAATGAAACAAACAGAATAGCCATTATTTTCAGAGCCTACAATTGAAACCGAAATAAACATCGATAAATTAGAATTGAAGAAATCAATTAATGTGTAAATACAGCGTTTGAAAAGAGGCACATCGAAAATAATTTAATTTCTAGATATTCCTCTTTAAGTAAATTAATTAGAATAAGAGCTCTATGTTTAAGATTTATTTATAACTGTAAAGTGAACCCAGTGTTAAGGAAAATAGAATGTATAAGTGCTTCTGAATTTGATCATGTTACGAAGGTTTTAGTAAAGCAAGTAAAATCAACTGAATTTCTAACTGACATTAAGTGCCTCAAAAACAGGCAACCGATTCCAAAGAGCAGTAAAATATCTTCTTTAAACGTTTTTTGGACGAAGATGAAATACTGAGAGTGGGAGGTAGATTGAAACATTCGACCCTATCTGAATTCCAAAAACATCAAATGATGTTGCCAAAGGCTCATCTCTCTCTCTCTCTCATTTCCCTGATTTACTAATTGAACACTATCACAAGAAATCTTTACATTCTGGCTTGCAAACCACATTATATTTAATAAGACAGTTTTATTGGATCCCATCGGGTTAGAACCGTGTAAGAAGAATATTAAATAAATGTATTGCGTGTTTTCGCACGAAAAACCAGACAATAAACCAGATGATGGGAGGTTTACCACGAGACAGAATTGTGCCTTCTAGACCCTTCGAAAAAGTTGGATTAGATTACACTGGTCCCATAATCACAAAACCAAATTTAAAAGGATAAAGAGTGACTTTAAAATCGCATATTGCCATATTCATCTGTTTCAGTACAAAAGCCACACATTTAGAAGTTGTTTCTGACTTGATCACAGAAGCCTTCCTTTCATGTCTCCGACAATTTATAGCAAGGAGATCCAAGCCATCCGTCATTTGGAGTGACAATGCAACGAACTTCAAGGGAGCAAGAAACATTCTTAAGGATTGGGATGAAACTTGCAAGTTCAACACAATTCAGCGCGGAATCGAATGGAACTTCATTCCACTCACTTCTCCCCGTTTCGGTGGATTGTGGGAAGCAAACATTAAGTCCATGAAACGCATTTTATTGAGGGTAGCGAAATTAGCTCTCATGAACTTTGAAGAATTCACTACGTTGGTTGCACAAATCGAAGCAGTTTTGAATTCTCGTCCTTTCTCGTCACTTCCTTCAATGATTTTCACCCTTTAACTGCGGGACATTTTTTAACGGGAAATACTATTTCATCTCTCTCTTTTCCTGAACCTTCTACTGCTTCGGATTCCTATCATTCCAGGTGGCACCTCTCATTGTGCGAATTCAGTTCGAATATCTAACGCCTCTTGAGACTCGTGCGAAGTGCCACTTGAAGGTGAATCTTCTTTTAAGGACTATGTTCGGTAAAAGGTGCGCAAATGGATACTTTTCATGATATTTAGTGTCACTTAGAATGTGTAAAATTGACAAAGAAAAATTAACTTAGAATAACCTTTCTTCAAAATGTTCTCCCTTTGGGAAAAATACTTCTATTAGAATAATATTTTGCCTGCATAGAGCCCAGACCTCTATACAGAGGCTCAACTAGAATTTTTGAAAAATTCACATTATTTTTAGAGCTAACAACTATTTGAAATAATTATCGGCGTTTTTTTCTTAATATTTATCCCCTCTTTTGCCGTAAAACATGGATATAAACCCAATTCTAAGTTATATATTTCAAAAATTTTAGTTGAGCCTCTGTACAGAGGTGTGAGCGATATACAGGCAAAATATTATTATAATAGAAGCTTTTTTCACAAAATGAAAATATTTTGAAAATGGGTCATTCTATGTTGATTTTTTGTCAAAATATTGTACTTGAATAATTTTTTATTGTAATACTCTTCTTAAAACCATTTTCTTATCTAAGTGACACTAAATATTATCCATTTGTACACTTTTGAAAAATCACGGTTCCGAACGTAGTCGGATGCCTTAAAGGATCCCAACACAGAGCCATTGGACTGGCCTATGGGGCGTATTCTTCAAGTGTTCCCTGGTGATGATGGTCTTGTGAGAGGAGGTAATGTTAAAACCTCATCAAACGAGCCATCACAAAGGTTTGCCTCTTCCAGATGATCCTGCAGCTGTAGAACAAAACATTTAAACTTTTTACAATTTCTCTTTCAACTTTAACCTTTTTATATTATTCGATTTATATATTTGCTAATTTGATTTTTCGGTATTATTGATACCGCATGTGATTTAAGAATTGCTAATTTGATTTTTCAGTATTATTGATGACTCTCTCTCATGTTATTTAAAAATTGCTGATTTGATTTTTCAGTATTACTGGTAATGCGCGCGCATGTGATTTAAGAATTGCTAATTTTATTTCAGAATTATTGATGATGCATGTGATTTAAGAATTGAATTCATAGGATTTTATTTTTATTATTTCACATTGCATGAATTTTATTTGTACTACTAGCTGTTACACCCGTTCTTCGTACGGGTAAATTGAAAAATTAAACAATACAGAGAGATTGAAGGATAAAGAAGTTTTTAATAAATTAATTTTACGTGAATTGCACATTTAAAAAAACAAAAAAAAAAGCTTATTGTACATCTCAGCTGAATAAAAATAAACCCTGTTTGTTAAATTTTAAGTCTGTAGATCTAATAGCTGATAAAAAGGATTTTTTTTATCTATTTTTAATTAATCCTTATATTGCTCATAGCTTTTTTAGAATAAGCTTTTTTCTGTTCTTATGGTTATATCAACTCTGGTTGCGATAGCAACGAAAAAAATCGTTTGTTCTTACAGAATTAAAAGTAGAGTCAGTAAGAATAAATTATTCTTTTTCGTTAAAAATGAGCCATCACGTTTGTTCCATGAAGAAATGCTTTTTAAATATCTTTGAGTATTAAAAAAAGTAATAATAAATAATCCCTATTTTTGAATTGGATGTTGTTCATTATTTTATTGGTTTTAAATTTGTTTTTGCGGAACCCTATGTTTTTCTAAAATAAAAGTAATCGAAGTTACTCCTTGTAACAACAACTATCTGCCAGTGAAAGTTTCGTTAAATTTGGTCTAGTTGCTTCAGAAATTAGCCGAAACAAACAGACAGACAAAAATTTAAAAACTTGATTTTTTAAAAATAAGTACCTTATATACTTTTAAATGCATTTAGTAAAAAGCTGTTAATTTCAAACTACAAACACACTTCAACTCAATTTATTTATATATATTAAAAGAGGATTTGATTTTCTTTTAGGTATAGCTAAAGGGTGTAAGTGCACTTTTTCACCTAAAATGTAATTAAAAATATTTATTTTAGAAACAACTACCTACGTATTTAACTAAATAAAATAACCTATAAGAATTTATCGATTTCAAAGTAAATAAAAAACCGAGCTATTTCCATGAAAGAAAACCTAATGACGTTTAACATTGATTTCTAATTATTAGAAAACGGTGAAAATGTAACGAAACAAAGAAACAACTACATACGTACTTAACTAAATAAAACAATCTGTTGGCTCTGCGATCGCCACACCCACCGCACACTCACACTTGTACAATCACTCTTGCAAGACAAACATTTATTGTGACTGCTTTGTGCAGTGTTTGGCAATGAAATAAACAATAGAGGTATGAAATTGGCTTACCTCTATTAAAATGCGGAGCCTTGAGAGGTCAAATGACGTAAATCCCAAAAACTTCCTGATTTAAGTTTAAATGCTGTCTAAGTTATAGAAAAATTGATGTTGCTCAGTGTTTTTGAGAGAGAATGAAATCATTGGAATGATGCAACAGTTCAAAACAAGTCTTAGTAACAGTAGGGTGAAACGAATCTCCAAGCAGGGGGGAGAGGGACTCGTGACCTTTGACACTGTCGATGGGGTGAGGACTGGGTAGGATGAAACGAAGCCGCAAGCAAGGGGAAAGTGAAGACTGTTAAAATCATTAGGATCGGACATGAACGGGAAATCTCGCGCGTCTCAGTAACCTTATCAAACAAAAAAGTTTGATATAACTGCTAGAAACGTTGAGACAGAAGGTTCGCAAAATAAAACAATCCCTATTGAATAAAAATAATCCCTATTGAAATAAACAATCCGTATTAGAAACGGATATTGTTCACCATTTCATTGGTTTTAATTTTATTTTCGCGGAACCCTAATTTTTTTTCTATATTAAAAGTAGCCTTAGTTATTCCTTATAACATTAGCTATCTGCCAGTGAAAGTTTCGTCAAAATTGGTCCAGCAGTTTCAGAGATTAACCGGAACAAACAGACTGACAGAAAGACAGATATAGACAGACAGACAGACAGACAAAAATTTTAAAAATTTATTTTTTCATATAAGTACCGTATATACTTTTAAATGCATTTAGTAAAAAGCTGTTAATTTCAAATTACAAACAGACACTTCATTTTTATTTATATGTATAGATTTCACATTGTATGAATTTTATTTGAATTGCTTAAAATTTTAAATATCTTAATGTAAACTCCATAGGAGTTTAAGTGGGAAGTAATGGTAGAACCCCCTCTGTATAGAGGGCGCTGCTTGTAAGAACCTGCTTTGCTTACAACAGAGATCTTCTGTACGTGACCGAGTGCAGACGCACTCCATATTCCATTAAACGTATTATTTAATCTTACACTTGTCTTCGATGATTTACTGAATTGAAATTGAGTCTAATTACTTTGATGAAATGAACATTGATTGATCAAAAAAGCATTCTACCACATTTGAACCAATGATTTCTACCACTGATGACTGAAACAGACTCTATGAAGAAAACTATAAAGCCATAAAGGTAGCACTTCGCCTTGTCAAAAAGACACAAGGAAGAAAAAGTTCAAAATGCTATTTGTAGATCATCAATTGACAGCAAAACTACAATAAAGTGAGCAAAATATGACAGTTTTGCTGGAAAATAACGTTCCTGGATTGTTAGTGAAAAATGTCTGTGATTTATGTCCTTTATTAAGGGCACGCACATTTGAAACATTTTCTTTAGTTTTATTGGATTTTTCTCAAATTATCAAAGAAAAATTGAAAAATCATTGATAGTAGGTAAGTATATTTACTCTTGATTAAATTATTCACTGGAATTGGGATTTTTATCGTATATAGTCAAAATAATTATAAAACAAATTATAGTATTAAAAACAAACTAAAAAACACGCTTTTATAGTGAATCGAACTAAAAAGTAAAAAAAACAATAACATATATTATTTAAAAGTAACATATACAAAATTTAATACTTATCTTGTTAATTTGTACGGTTTATAATTATGATCGTATTGTAGCTTTAGCACCCCCCAAAAAGTGCATTATTACTGCATTCAATACATTATTATTTTTTGGGGGGACGATAAAAATTATGATTGAAAATTGGGTCACCAGTAGTGAAAGTTTGAGAACCACTAATCAATACCTTTCAGGTCGAGACTCTGGGTAGCAAATCTAGTGAAATTACTTCATTCGGATAATTAGTTACAATCGCTACTAAACGGCCACCTAGTAACGCGGTTTTATAATTACAACGTTGGAATAAATCACACGTTAAAACATATTGATATATATATTTCCTCTTAGGGAAAGTAACTCCAAGCATCTTTAATTCTCAAACATCTTTTCTTCTTTTCTAAATGACCAGCCATAGGCTCGCCATGAAATTCGTGTATTATCTCACTCCATTATGATCGTGGAATATACACTCTCAGTTCTCCGAGAGTGGTTGCATACTTGGCGTAAAACAGTAAGCCATCGATTAGCTTGAAATCATGAGACCAATTCCAACAGACTGTCGTACTAAACGAGGTGTCATCAAGGTTTTCAAGATATTTATAGATATGATCTAATTCAGGGTATTTTCTTTTCTCCACTATCATTTGCTCTCTGGATGAAAGGACAAAATCTCTAATAACTGCATAAGCAATATTTTCACCTACTATACTTTCGACCGGATTCCTTGACAAAACATCCACCACCACATTTTGAACTCAAGAATGGTGTTCCCATTCAGCCTTAAACTCGACTAGCTTGAGTGCTCGTCTAATCATTGGACTGGATAAATTTTTACCGTTAGTTAACTTGGTTAAGGCAGCATGACACCTTAATCGACACCTAAAATACAAGGATATTCTAAATCCGCTAATATATGAAAATTCCATTTTTTTTCGTAAACTCCCGAATTTTAATCTGCAATTCCACCATCCCTACATTTTTACAGCGGGCACTCTGTGCCGTCACGATCTCGGCGTGTGACTTCTTAACCGGTTTGTAAAAAATATTTGTTGTATGCTTCCTGAGAAATAAACGACTTTTCTATCCCAGTATTCCATAAAGCTTTTGTAAATGTTTAGTTCAATTAAATGTGTACGTACGGAAGCTCAATATTGGTCATCCGCAGAGCAGAAACCCTGATAGGAGGATTATCTTCAACCTGAGATTGATCTTTTCAATCCCCTTGAACCCCCCCTCAAACAATTTAAACGACCACTATGTCTTCGGTCCCTTCGGTTAAAATTGTCACTCGGACCTCTCTTTCCGAACTGATTCCGACTACTTCGATTGTCGAACCTATGATCATGTCTGTTATTACGGTTCCTGTTCTCGAACCCCCTTGATTAATATTGTTCCCCCCTGTGGTCTATTTCTGTATGCACTTCTCTTAGTATCCCTCCTGTCATTTTGTCGTTCTTTCACCCTTGTATCTTGCCAATTTCTATTCCTACGATCGTCATGTAATCTCCGTAAACAAAATACGTCGGAGCTTGACCTCTAGTTTGATATGACTCAAAAAATCTGGCCTCTAACTGCGCCTTATTTCGCATAATTGGAAAACTCTCCTTCAACGTCTTTTTCAACTGTTCAAAATCAGTTTCCTCACCCTGCACAAGAGCATAACCTAATACCTCATACCAATCCTTAGCGCGTTCTCTGAGATGATCTTTCAGATATGCACAGGTTAAATTTGTGGGTATCTCATAAACATCAGATTGTTCTCAATGCAATTTATAAACTTATCCACGTTTTCCGATTTAGTAAAAAAGTTCTTGTAAGACCCTAAAGTTGGATTCGAATCCTATCTCGGGGTCAGGGAAAGTAAACCACTATTGGGATAAACCCGTTGGGTGCCATTGTGAGCGACTTCCCCCTGAAATCGCTCCCTCACCTGCTTTCCTACCTAAGATTGTGGGAGGAAGCAAAGCAGGACCAGAGACAGAGAGAAACTTCCATTATAACTTTTATTTATTTTTACTCAAACACACTAATCAATAACAGGTTAAAGCACAAGTGAATGTCCTAGAAGATATAGAGAAAGTAATAAACCCTAAAAGTGAACAAGCGTAAGTAATCAATTTAATGTAACCTAATCTATCTTTGACTATAAATTCCCAATCTACTAATTTAATACAGAGGCGTTCTTAACTTAAGCTGTGGAAATTAATTATATCTTCCCTTCGTAACAGTTCCTTGTCTCTTCAAATTACAAAACTCTGACTTCATACAGTTGAACTAATCTACATATCAGGGGTTCTTCTAGAGAGGGATGGCTATGAATTGAACGCGAATGCTAGCCCAAAGGATTAGTAAGAAGCTTCCCCAAGAGGATTAGTAAGAAGATTTCGTAATGATTCGTCACAAAGTTTGCGATAATCTACCGCGAATCTATAAGCTTCCGGATTATGTGGAGGTAGTCCGTTATTTTTACGACACAAGACAACAGGAGATGCATAAGGTGACTAAATCGGTATTATTTTATCTTCCCTTAACATCTTGTCAACATGATAATCGATTATCTCCTGTCTCATCCTATCGTACCGATAAGGTATCGAAACTACAGGGGATTTATCGCCAGTGTCAATTTCTTGATATAATACATGAGTGAACCCCGGTTTATCCGAAAAAAGGTCCCTTAAAACTATTAAATAGCGTTTTTAATTCCTTTTTCTGACCCTCCTCTATAGCTTTGTTTTTGAGAGATTAATTTCTATATTCCCCTCAGCTATTGGTAAGTCTTCATTTTGCGAATTCGGAATCGTTTATCAAAATCCAATGTAATTTTTGAACTACTTATAAAATCGACACCTAAAACACAAGGGTATTCCAATTCCCGTCTTCACAAGAAAATTCCACTTTGTAAATTCTCGAATTCTAATCTGTAATTCCACCATTCATACATTCTTACAGCGTTACGTGTGTCGTCCCGACCTCGGCGTGTGACTTCTTAACCGGTTTGTAAAAAATATTTGTTGTATACTTCCTCAGAAATAAACGATTTTTCTACCCCAGTATTTCATAAAGCTTTTGTAAATGTTTTGTTCAATAAAATGTGTACGTATAGAAGCTCAATAGGGGTCATCCGCAGAGCAGAAACCCTGATAGGAGGATTATCTTCAACCTGCGATTGATCCAATCGAACTTTGAAACAATTTAAACGACCACTATGTCTTCGGTCCCCTAGGTTAAAATTGTCCGAACTGATTGTGACCCCCCCAACTATCGAACCTATGATCCTTGTTGGATCTATTCTCGAACCTTTGATTAAAATTGTTCCCGTATTTGTCGCTCGATTACCTCTTCATCTCACCAATTTCCACTCCACTCAGGAAATCTCCTACGCGCATCCCAATCTCGTCTTCCAATATTATTACTCGGACTTCAAATTGCGAGCTGAGATCTAGTGGTGGGGTTTCTCTAACCTCAACAGAGTCAAGAACCAGAGCTTCGAGACGTTTAACAATATGTTTTATTAACTTTTGTTCAGGTCATTTCTAACTTAAGACTCTTGTGAATTTTTAATAAATCATAAACACAAAACCCATCGGTCTAGTCTGATAGGACGCAAAAAAATCCAACTCTGCCCTATTTCGTTCAATTGGGAAACTCTCCTGTTTCAACTGTGCCAAATCAGTTGCGTTCGCTGCACGATAGCATCTCCACTCCCAAAGCTCTTCCCCTGAGATGACCTTTCAGATATGCACAGGCTAAATTTTTGGGTATCTCAAAATTTAAATTATTTCTTATGCATTTTAAAAATTCTACCCCATTTTCTGATCCGGGAAAAAAATGTTGAGGCCAGACTCGAAAATTAGTCTCGGGGGTAGGGAACGCCCTTGGGACATTCCCGATGGGTGCATTGTAATATCGCGAGCTCCGAGATGTGTAGGGGAAGGGAAGAACCAGAGAATTCCATAATCACAATCATTTAATTAGTCAAACAAACTAACCAAAAGCAATCTATTCTCAAAGTGAATGTCAAATGAGTAGCAAAGAGAAAGCAATGATTACCAAGGAAATATGTGGAATCAACTGATTTAACTCATCGTAATCTATCCCGTTCATTTCTAACCTCAAATCTTCTAATTCAACTCAGTGACAAAACACCACTCTTAATCTTTACATGTGAAAGTAAACCTTATTCAATCTCACCTGCGTAGCGCATATAGCTGCTTCCGACCTCCTTATCTATTATTACGAAACTCTTCAACTTATCTGAATATTACGGTTTCTTCTTGAGAGGGATGGCTGTTAATTAAACGCGAATGCTAGCCCAAAGATTCCCCAAGAGGATTAGTGTGAGGGCGCGAATAGATTCGTTACAACACAATAAATAATCATAAAATAAAATTACAAAAAAGAATCAAATTTAAAAAATATAATAATAAAAAATAATGGATGACAACCACAGAACCAAATTTAAAAGTTTTGATAACCGTATTGTAATGTTATCGCCCAACTCGACAATTGTCAACATCAACACTTGGTACGTAGTGTACCGATATCAAATTAGAACATTAATTTCAATACTCAAAAACTATAAAAACGACAACCTGTCTTCTTTCCCCTCCAACCTGAAATGTAAAAAAAAGGTTATTTAAGATGGTTTCTATACCTAGTTGTTTGTCTGCTTTTGTAATTCCATAGAAGAAAACTTGATATTAAAAGTCTACAAGTATAATTGGATATGAATAAGTATTATGATAATTTTTTGAGATACAAGTCTCTTTCACTTTTCCCCCACTAAAACAATAGAGGGACAGCTTTAGGTATTGGATTTCAATGTCTCATTACCTAAAAAAAGAAACTTTCTTCATCTATGCTTTTATCTTTTAAAAACAATATTTATGTCAATAAATATATTTTTCCAGCTAATACAGTAGAAATAAAAACACACCAAAATCTTGGTCTACGCGAAAAAATGCAGAATCTATAATTGGAAAAAGAATTGCTTGTTTTATTATTATGGTGTTTCCTGTATGTCAGACTGAACAGATTTCTTGCGTATTTCCGCTTATGTACAACATACCTGCATACAGAAGTTTTTGTACCGAAGTTGTATTAATTTTTGGCACTTACATATAATCGCAACTGTTTTGGCGAGATTATATGAAATGAAGCACATGGTTGTGTCAATTTAGCATGCACAACATATGGAAAATCAGGGTTGCCAACTTGGCAAATTATTTTGAACGTTGGCACTGTTGCGATAATATGTAAGTTCCTAAATTTTCTTTATTTTCCTTTAACCCATTCAGGATCAGTTGATTTTTTCGCTGTTAAGCCTAACTCCATTTCAAAATTCATATGAAACCTTTGCTGTAATAAAATAAGCCAAAAAAAATTTATGGTTTATAATCATTCCAAATCCAGATAACACCGGTATCATCACGGGTATGATCACGGTATATGTAATCATGATCCTGAACGGATAAACCAATAAAAGCGTAAAATATATTTAATCGGGTTAAATATCAAAAATCTGATATATATCTCGTTCATTTTCATCCAAATGAACTAAACACTATGGTCACATTAAAGGTGTGTTATAAACCAGAAGATCAATATGTTGTGAATTAAAACCTACTTTGACTGTGGGCTTGTGTTATTATTATAAAAATATCAAATTAATAAGATTTTTTAGAAATATCACAATAGTTTTCAAACAAAGCAAAGTATTATGGTCATAAAAGTATAGCCTTTCTGCAGTGGTGAAAC
Source organism: Trichonephila clavipes (assembly GCA_019973935.1). Lineage (NCBI taxonomy): Eukaryota > Metazoa > Arthropoda > Arachnida > Araneae > Nephilidae > Trichonephila > Trichonephila clavipes. Next base: position 25,390 of record BMAU01014005.1, read on the forward strand.
GTACACCACTACACATGGAGGGGGGCAGGGTCGTAGGGGGCCCAAAACCTGACTTTGGAAGGGGCCCAAATGTTTTCCGTTACACCACTACCTTTCTGCACTATGTTATAAGATAAATCAGTACTTACATACTATGGCAACAACTGTCAACATTCAAGATAACTCACCAAGTTGGCAATTTTGCATGTTTTGTGTGCGCTGAATTGGCAATCATGTGTTTCGTTTCATATAATGTTACCAAAAGGCTGTGATAATGTGTAAGTACTGTGATAAATCGAATTTAAACAATGCAGATCAATTATTAATAAGACAAAATATCCATTAAATATTAGTATTAAGTAGATTGAATTTTTATACATAATGTCTAATGCCGAAAAGTAAAAACAATTCTTGAAGTACACTGCTGGCCACCGTAAATGCAACACCCTGAAGGAAGGAAGCAAGCAAATAACATGAAATTTGCAACATGCATTAGCGGAGATGAGATATGCAAATGATTAGAATTTCAGCGCAGGTACACATCACGCGTGCCTGTGGCGCCACCTCAAAGCGCTATTTAAGGCTTGGAGATTTCGACAATTTCAAGTTCGGCAATTGTGTTTTTCTTGTAGTTTTTTCAAAAAAAAAATCAGTTATGTCTCGTAAAAAACAGCAATCAGCTTTTGATCAAGTATCCGAGTTCGACAGAGGAAGGATAGTGGCCTACCGAGATTGTGGATTATCTTTCAGGGAAATCGGTAGTCGTGTTGGACGAAACCAAACAACTGTAATGCGGATATGTGACCGTAGGGTGCAGGAGGGTATGATGGACCAACGTGGTCGATCGCATCCACCTCAGTGCACCACTTCACGTGAGGACAGACAAATTTTGCGCATGGCAGTGATGGATCGCTCAGTCACATCACAAATCGTAGCACAGCACATTGAATCTGTAACGCATCATTCAGTGTCTGCGCGTACCATTCGACGCCGTTTACAGCAGAGTGGTCTGTCCGCAAGACGTCCATTGCCTTGTCTACCTTTGACGCAGAACCACAGACGTTTCCACCACCAATGGGGCGATGAAAGAAGGATGTGGGTGGCAGAATGGAATGAAGTTGTCTTTACTGACGAGTCACGCATCTGTCTGCAACACCACGATGGTCGGATTCGAGTCTGGAGACACCGTGGAGAGAGGATGCCGAATAGCTGCGTTATGCACCGCATCACTGGTCCTGCACCGGGTATTATGGTATGGGGCCGTATTGGATATCAATCTCGCACTCCTCTAGTACGCATTGTTGGTACTTTAAACAGCCTGCGCTACATCTCCGAGGTGTTGGAGCCACTTGTCCTTCCTTACCTTCAGGGCTTGGCCGCAGCCATATTTCAACAGGATAATGCGTGACCACACGTGACACGCATTGTCCAAAGGTTCTTCGTCAATCACCAGATTGAATTGCTTCCTTGGCCGGCTCGCTCTCCGAATTTTCGCCGATAGAAAACATGTGGTCCATGGTTGCTCAACAATTGACCCAGATTACATCCCCAGCTGCCACATCAGATCAACTTTGGCAACGTGTGTAAGCTGCTTGGTCTGCTGTACTCCAAGAACACTTCCAAAGTTTCTTTGAATCAATGCCGAGGCGTGTGGCAGCGTTGATCTCCAACAATGGCGGCTGCTCTGGTTACTGATTCTGGCAGGAACCACACTTCACAGAAGTCTATAAATTTAATCATTTGATACATGGTCAACATGTTAGCTACAAAATAAATTTTATTGTGCTATCTCTTGTCTTTCTTGGTGTTGCATTTACGGTGGCCAGCAGTGAATATTATGTTCAATTTTAATATATAACTAATTTTACTCCTTCTGTAATTTCTGTTTAGTTAATTTTGATTTTTTCAATAACCGAAAATGAAAGTGAAAGGAATCATAAAATAAGTGTATTGAAATTGTTGAAACTCTTAAATAATTTCTTTATGGGAACTTTTAAGACATTTTCCATAACTGAATTAATAAGCTAAAAAAGTAGTTTAAAATTTTCAAGAGATTAGTCTCCTAAAAATATTGACAATTGTCAACAAAAACTTCTGTAGTAAAATTTAAATAAACCCTGAATCTTGTTGGTATTGATTTGGATACAATGGGTTGTCTAAAGTAGTATTTATTCCTACATTCAAGGCAACTTAACCGTGCTAATATATAAAAACTTAATACGATGTTCAGTCAATTGGTAAAACCATATTACATACTGAAACTTGTTAATGCTGCAACTCATACAAGCACATTTTACTGCAAAACAATAGTTTTATTTATGTCACATAATGGCGCAATTGGTTGACCACCTTTCAAAGCAGAATTTAAAATGGGGTTTTAGTAGTTGGCTATGTGTCATGACATAGATAAAGGTTTTCCCTTTTTTGGGTTAAATTGTAGAATAGGGGGCCCCTTTGGATTCGTCGACCAGAAACGATCGCCAAGCAACTTTGTTTCAATGCATTATTGATAACTTTATAAATATTTTTTTATTTCTCATTAGGGGGAGGGGGTCTGGCACGTCTATAGGAGCCCATGCTAAATTGCTTCTGTACCTTTTTCTCAGAAACTACTTACTTAGTACGGATAACATTTTTACAGTAGATTATGTGTTCTATTAATAACACTTAAATGGAGGATTTTGTCTTTTTGTTCAAAATTAAACTAATTATGAAATTTTTAAGAATTGTCTAATTTTTTCCCTTAAAATTTATTTTAAAAAAGTCACATCTACAAATGTTTACTAGATATATCTAATTCCCTCAATTAAAATATGTAAACATGTTAAAAGTCTGCTAACTGAATATTTGAGGTTTATTTGATAAGTAGTTTTTGAGAAAAAGGTACATAAAGAGAAAAATATTAAATTTTGAGAGAACAGGCTTTAAAGTGTAAATTTGTAATTTTTTGAGCATTTACTCTTTTTAATACTTTCCAGAAGCATATGAAGCATTTTTTTTTAACTCTCTGCTCGTACAAAAGACTCTTCTTATTTTCTTTTTGTTCATTATTTTTAACAATTTTGCCTTTTTTGGGGATCTCAAGATGCTTTCGTTGTGCTGCACAAATCCTATGTATATCTAGTTTTTTGAAACGTGACACACATTTATAACTTGGTTCAATATCACAATGTTTTAGGAACATTAATTTTGCTACATGACATATTGAGCTTGCAATAGCCATATTTACCCCTAATTATAGCGTTTTTAATTCCACGAATGTAGGTCTTGGAATCACTCACTATATGGTGTTATCAATTGACTCATTTGGATTCTGGGTCTTTCCATGTAAACATTTTCTTAATAACATAGGGTCACCTAGATCTCTAAAATATGGTTTCATTTAATTCATTATGGTATATGGCATGTGTGTATTTGTTTGTGACATAGTTCCTTTCGTTACATTTAGTTTCTATCTTTTGAAACTTGTACCAGGCATTTATTATCGCAGGACACAGTCCATTTCAGGGCTCTCGTTTGAAGACATAAGATGGAAATAAACAGCCCAAACAGCAGTTATCATGCTGTGTATATCCTTGATATTATATTTCTTATAGTCATTCTATGATATTTTTGATATTAAACTGTCGGTGAGTCAGTTACGACCACTTTGGCTTTTCCTATCACTTAACTTTTTTTCTCTGCTTCGCTTTTAAAATCCAAAAGACGTGTACTCTTACATTTTTGGATAAGCCCAATAAACTCTATTTCCACTTGAACATCGTATGGATTCGCGCTTATCAGAAACATATGCAAGGGGAAACACAGGTGCTCTTTCCACAGCTCATTCGATGCGCGTCAAGGAGTAGCTTCATTTAAAAAATAGATAAAAATACTTCTAATTATCATATTTCCTCATACCATATATCACTTTCAACAGAAATTTTAAAACTTTTAAAAAATATAAAAAAGTGAAAATGTTTATAATCACTAATTAATCTTAATAAAATTCCACTTTGTAACTACACTTAAACACAGGGTTGGCTTTTATAAGAATGTTGCTTACAAATGAATTTAGTTTTGACTTGAATAAATCAAACTGTAGGATTTATGAATCAAGTCAATTGCTTTTTAACCCTTTATCTACCGACGGTACTTAGAAGTAACACTCACTTTAAAAAATTACATATAATAACCATTTGTACGAATGTTCTGATAATAGGGACACTCTTTCAATTTCCTTCTACCAGAATGGACGGTAGTACGGGTTATATAGTGAGTATTTTAACAAGGAAGGATAATAGTTTTTTAAAACCAAAATTACATTTTCAGCTGACATTTTGATAGGATTGGGGAGGTTGTCCTTTTTGTTCCGAAAAAGGGGTTAATGTCAAAAGCTAAGTGTCTTATTTTTCTTATATGTTAAGGAAAACCTTAGTAATCGATTTGACTATTTAACTGAACAGTGTGTATAATTAATTTTATAGTTGAATAGCTTTGTGGTACTTATAAGTACCAACAGCAACTGGGGGTTGGAGCAAGTTTTTTTTCCGTCCGTGTGGCTTATTGTAGTTTTTTGTTGCGTTGTAGCCTCATTACTATTTATTTTACTTTATTATTGTTTTTTTCAAAGTTTTTAAAAAATGTTGAACTTTGATTCTGAGTTTTTTTTTTGACACACTATTAAATGAAATATCTATTCTTTGTAAAAAATTAATATTTTAATTTCTTTGTTTAATTTAACAATGTTTTCAAGGTCTTCGAAAATGTCTGGAAAAAAGAAGCTCAGTCTTCAAGAGTTATTAGAGAGCACCAACAAATGATTCTTCAGATGAAGAAGTTCCAGCAAATAATCTGCTGCAATTTTCGTCAGATTCCGAGGAAGCAATTGAACAAGACCCAGGGTGCAGCAGTTTATATTCAGAAAATACACCATTTCCTACTTCAGGATGCAGTAAGTTAAAAGTGATTAGGCAATAGAAAAAAAAAGAGATGCTCAAACCGAAGTTCCAATTTTTTCCATAAAATCTGGGTTTGTGGATACCATATTCGAGCATTTGTTTACACCAACAAATTTCTTTTTATAATTCATTGATGAAGACATCATTGAAAATATTGTTTTTCAAACAAACCTCTATACCACTCAAAAGCAGAATTCAGTTTGGCCAGTAACTGTTAATGAGATCTATGGATTTAATGTTTGACAGTTTTTATTCGACTATCATAAACTGCCAAGGAATCCTCTATGCTGGTCTTCGGATGTAGATATGTCAGTGAATGTCGTTTAACAAATTATGACCCGTAATCGATACCATACAATATTATCAAATATTATTCTGAATGACAATTTATCTATTCCCTCAAATAAAAAAGATAAAATGCACAAATTGAGACCATTCATGTTGTAAGATCGTCTTGTAGTTGAATTAATGAGCTCTTATTAACCGGATTTACCGTTTTTATTATTTCTTTCAAAACACATCACTATATTAATAATTTCATTTACAATTAAAAATCACAACGGAAACTACAAGCAGCTTCGTCCATTTTACGTTCCAGACTCTTCTTCTCTCCTTCCCGCTCAAAGGCCAAAACAGTTCACAGCAGCGCCCTCTTTCTAGTCTATCGTGTGCTATGTGTCAAGCCTCCTAGTGTACTATGTGCCACGCTGTTACAATGTCTCGGTTGAATGAAAATTCAATTCAAGTTCAATCAATGGGTGAAAGTAGGGTTCCAAAAGAGACCTATCAAACGTGGGTTCAAACTCTGGTGTAGAGCAGACATGTCCGGACGTTTATCAAGGAAAACAAACTGACTAAAAAGAAACTAACTAACTTTGGGTGCTAACGTTGTGGATGAAATGACTAAAAGTCTATCCGATAAAAATCGCATAATAAATATGGACATTACATGTTTATAATTTATTTTCATGACTGGTATGTAATAAATTGAATTACAGTCGAACTCCCATATAACGAACCTCTATATTGCGAATTTTTCTATAGAGTCAACTTTTTCCTGGAGCCAAGAACATTTCACGATTTTCTTCGTAAAATAACCTCCCAATAGCGCAGTTCATTTCCTATATAACGACTTTTTCTCCTGTGATTAAATTTTTTTCTCCTTATTTTGGAAGTATTTCTGGACATTTCGAGTTTTTCTCTCTTTTTGCACATTTTATGGTGGTCATAAATCTTGAATTGGTTTTATTAGGTACCTAACTCACCGAAAGCAATAGAATTCTGGGCATTTCATCCAAGATGTACAGGCTTTAACCCCCATTTTCCAGTTCACTAGAAACATAGATATCCCCTTTCACTCTCAGTGGAGTCTCATGTCCTTTAACTAGTCTCCGTTCATTTGTAGTATTGATCAGTCATACGGGGAAACTTCATTTCTTGTAGCTTGAAAATTTCAAAACTTAAGTGCTTGAGAATCAAAGAAAAAAAATTAATTCTTAAAGAAGGGGATAAAGGCACCAAGAAACTTTTCTTGCAGTTTTTTTTCTTTTTTTTTTTATAGGTAAGATATATAAAATAAATATATATTGATTTACAAAAAAGTGTGATAATTACTTTTTTAATATACAGTGTTTATGAATTTGAAATTTGTTTTATGTGGTTTATAAAGAAAATTGAAAGATGAACCTCTATGTAACGAATTTTCCATATAACGAACTATTTTGGGGGATTTAGCGACTTCATTATATAGAGGTCCGACTGTATTTCTTTTCCTTCAAAGATTATTTTGAAATGCTTAAGGGAATCACTGTTAAATATTATAAAAAAAATTCAATAGGGAATCAAAATGAAATTCGATCGTAGTCCGTATGCATACTAAAAATAATGTTATATTAGGAAATAAAAATGTTTTAGGTTGATGATTTAATATTCTTTTATAAATTGTTTAATTTTATAAGGTTGCATTTAATTTTTTCCTTTTTAAATTCCGGGATGCCTCCAGAAGCTTAGTGCTGAAGCATAGATAACGTTTTTGATGGATTTTTTTAGTTAATTTTCAGGAGACAAAAAAAAAAATTGAATTTCTGCTATGATTTCTGTTTAAATACACTGGCCTCAAAAAGTTAAGGTACAACATGTTTTTCGAAGCTCACCATAAAAAAATGGCAGTAACAATAAAATGCATAGTTTACATGAATGATAACAACGAACTTTAAAAACATTAATGCAAAAACGATTGCTACCACTTTTATTTTATAGAAAAGAACGTATATTTATGAGTGAGAGAAAAATATGCAAATATCAAGCTTTCGTACTTTTGTGTGTAAGTTGTGTTGATTTTCAACAGTTGTTGGCAGTTTCGGTGACAATAGTCAATAGAGTTTAGAAAATGTCTCAGAGACGTCGTTTACCCAATTCGTTAAGGTGGCGGCCAGTTGGATGGATGGAAATGGGATTGTCGCAGGCTGATGCTGCTAGACGTCGCAATGTGTCTCGTAGTGTTGTTCAGCGACTTTGGGATCAATACCAAACCGAAGATTCTGTGTCCAGAAGACCTGTTCCAGGCCGACCACGAGCTACAACACCTGCAGAAGACCGTTTTCTAGCTCTTTCGGCACGAAGGAGAAGAACCACTACTGTGCCGCAGCTCGTTGCAGACCACTTTCAAGCATCAGGAAGAAGAATCTCCGCTACTACGGTGCGAAATCGTCTTCACAATGCAGGTCTGTATGCGCAAGAAGACCAGTTGTGTGCGTTCCCCTCAACGGACGACAGCGAAGGAACCGCTTATGCTGGGCAAGAGAACATGTTTCTTGGACGCAGCAACAATGGGCTTCTGTGCTGTTCACAGACGAGTCCAGATTTACAATGGAGAGTGATTCAGGGCGTCTACTGATCTGGAGGGAAAAGCGCACTAGATACCATCAATCCAACACTGTTGAAAGACACAGTTATAGAGGTGGTGGAATCCTGGTTTGGGCAGGGATCTCGCTCGGTGGCCACACTGACCTGCATGTGTTCCATGGAAGAACCGTAACTAGTCTTAGATATCGGGATGAGATCCTTGATCCATATGTCCGCCCATATGCTGCTGCTATTGGTAACGACTTCATTCTGATGGATGATAATGCACGACCTCACCGAGCTCGGATTGTTGAGGAGTATCTGGAGGATCACGGTTTGGAACGAATGGAATGGCCAGCTCGATCTCCAGACCTGAATCCGATAGAACATCTTTGGGACTATCTTGGCAGAGAGGTTGCTGCTTTAAATCCTCCTCCAAGGTCGTTACATGAGCTGAAACAAGGCTTACTCTGTGTCTGGTCTTCGCTTCCTATTCCGGTGTCCGACAACTTAATAAACAGCATGGGAAATCGATGCCGCCAATGCATTCAAGTTAGGGGTGGACACATTCCTTATTAGAACCCATTTTTGTATTGTTTTATGCCATTTTACCACATAACACTGTGATGTGCTGTTTTCTCCAAGAATGGACTTTTCCGCAGAGATTGCTTTTTTTGTTATAAAACGTTTTTGCAATACACTTATACAAATTTCTATGACGCATTCAATAAAAAACTATTTAATGCACATATCCTCCAAATTTTTTGTTTCTACATTCATTCATTTGCAAATTAGACACAAAAACCCGGTTGTACCTTAACTTTTTGAGGCCAGTGTACATTGCCTAAATCTGAGAAATTGTTTTCCAAGTTTTTCTTTCTTGTAACACACAGACCTATAAATATTAGGAGGAGATAATAGATGTAGAAATAAAATCTAGCTTTAAAATGTTCCCAGCATTAATGCAGATGAAGGAAGTTTTGAAGTACATACATTGTTTAAATACATTGCTTAAATCTGAGAAATTGTTTTCCAAGTTTTTCTTTCTTGTAACACACAGACCTATAAATATTAGGAGGAGATAATAGATGTAGAAATAAAATCTAGCTTTAAAATGTTCCCAGCATTAATGCAGATGAAGGAAGTTTTTTGAAATAAAGTAATATCCTTCATCACACAATTATCGATCATTACAAATGTATACCGTGAGATAATGATTTGCTTCATTAGTAATTTTATAGAGTAATTTATAGCTTTCTTATAGCAATTACGTATTTGCAAATACTATACTCATAATTTATGAAATTGAATGGAAAGCCACTTCAGCAAATCATGCTCAACTGTTTAGTCGTGCCATAAGTTCATATACAATTATAAGGTAATTAAAGCTTAAAAGTAAATCATTTTAAAGTTTAAATTTCACATTAAGCACCTTTTATTCCAATTGGAGGGCATGCACTACCTCCATGGGAATTTCCACCGCTGCTTTTCTTTTTTAAGACTCTTCTAATTGGGTTTTTGACACATCAAATACTATGCTAGGGTCGTGTGGATTCTATCAAGTCACGTTTCAAACATCGCTTCGCCTTATGAGTCCTGTTGCAAAGGCCAATTGTTTCCATTGAGCAGTTTACTATTGATTATATGATAATGTTTTGTTAAATTGTTGCTTCCCTTTTCTTTCAAAAATGAAATGCCTTCAGAGTTGACATCCCCACCAAGCCGGATGATGATACAACTGCAAGCCTCTCCTTGCGTATAGACGGTCATTCTGGTGATTGAAAGATTTTCCAATGTCGGTGAATTGAATTCGTTTGTTTCCGATACGAGCGTCCCGCCGCAAAAGATTTTTGTTCTGGAGCTTTAGTTTCTTTGTAGTAAAACGACTAGTTCACTCTCTCTGTTTAAGGTCTTCGTTTTCTTTATGCGACAAAAAGTTTTGTTTTGACATAATCTGTTAACCACTTCCCAGTTTTACTCGGGCACTTGAAATGGCACTTCCGTGATTTGCCTAAGCGGCGCACACTTTTTGTACTCTAACCCTCTGATTTGCCTGTATTTTTTGCTCATTTAGTATGCAATGTTTTGTGGCGAATGTTTCGAGGAAGTGGGAGAGAAGGGTTTACTAGAATCCTGTTCCCCTACGTCTTGATAGACTAGTCTGGAAAGGACAAGCGGAGGACCGGTTTTGAGGGTCCCGACTGGAGCCAGACGACATAAGCGTGCTCTGTATGTAAGTTTGTTTTTAAAAAATGTTCTGTAAATAAATCGTACATATTTATATCTCTAGCCTGGCTGTGAGTTTTCGTACTCAATACGTCACAGTCTATAAAGTGGAAGCACCGATGAAGATAAATAATTACTCAAATGTAATTTTTGGCTAGAGATATAATGGATGAATTCAGATTGCACAGAACGAAAAAAAGTATTTAGACCATCCTGGTCTTTGAAGAAACGCCACCCCGGTTATCGAAATTTATTTAGACCATCCTGGTCTTTGAAGAGAAGCCACTTCGGCAATCGAGAAGTGTTTAGACCATCCTGGTCTTAGGGGAAACGCCGCCCTATCAACAAAAAATTCCTGCAAGAGGAAAGAAGATTTGTGACCATCCTGGTCTTAAAAGAAACGCCGCTCTGGCAACAAAGAATTCCTGAAATAGGAAAAAAGAAGATATAAGATCAACCTGGTCTTGGAAGCGCCGCCCGGAAACTAAAAATCTTAACTACGTAGTGTGGATCAACAAAAATATATTTCAGGTACGATTTCCTTCTCTATCTGGCCAAATGAATTAAATCATATCTTGTGCATATTTTTGTGTTTTGAAGTATTAAAATTTGGTGACTAAACTGAATTACATGTATTGAGAATAGATTGTTTTAATGCGCGCTGTTGTAATTGGTTCTGTATTTATAATCATATAATTTAGGGAAGCAAATTTTGTATTTGAATATAGATATATATTTTTTAAATTTTTGCATGAGTCACATCCTGTGATAGTGGAAATTGTTTAGTTAAGTACATACATTTTTTTGTGTGCGAATAGCATGATTATGTAATACTGTGTATTTTATTCATAGCATTTCCGGTGTGTTTTTTAGAATTGCGTAAGTTACTGGTAGAAAGGTTTCATAAAAATCTTAATAATTCTTTTTCAAAGAAATAAATGAATATTAAATATTTATTTTAAGCTATTTTGTATGAAAAATAGAAGGTTTTGTTGCTTTTGATACTTTGCAATTTGTTGTTCTTTATGAATATTAGTTTATCAAATACGTATTGTAGTTTTGCTATTAATGATTATCAATTTTGAATTTTACTATTGTATTATTTTACTAAGAAAAAGTGTATAAGTGATACTGCATTCATTTTAACTGTGAGGTTTGAAATATTTTTATTGTAAAAACTTTTTGGCTAAAAATGGCTTATTTAGGAAAAGGTTGAATAGCAGAACTAAGATATATTGCAAAACAATTAGGTGAAAAAGTAAACGACGATCTAAAAATTATAGACCTTAAAAATCTTATTGTTAATAGCCCAAATTACGAAGAAGAATTCGTTAGAGAAATGTTAAGTTTGATAATTGAGAAAAGGTTAAAAACTAGCACGTCACGTGTCAGTAAATATTTTCATCTAAATGAAATATATATTTTAAGCACTAATGAATTAAAAACACTTCTTAAATTAAAGAAATACAACTCTAAAGCTATAAATAAAGTAAAAGGTAAATCTCCGAAAGCGTTTCACTTAATACCTGTATTATTAAAAGTAAGGAGAATGAGGTTGAGATGCCTGTCCTTAAGGATATAGAAGCCTCATTAGATATAGGTTGTGAAAAATATGCTGCACCAGAGATGTTTACAGGTGAGCATGCCTCGATCAAACATATTCTGGATAATGGTATGACGTGTCTGCGTCCCGCAGAACTGGAGATTGAGTGTGGGCTGGGACACGTGGTCTCAAAGCCAATTGTTAGTCCGGGACATTTGAATGGGGGAAAATATTTTTTGGAGGATCAAACAATTGAACTCCTGGAACCGGATTTAGAACAGAATGGTCTACCAAGACCGGAAATAAGGAATGATACTTAGACTCGCAGACAACGAAAAAAAGAAGCAGAAAAGAGCACACGCCTAGAAAATGAGAATGATCAATTTAGATTGAGAGAATGTGTAGTTGAAAATGGGGAGGATTTGGTGCCTTTATTTACAGGGGAATTTGGTTAAACCCTTTGGGCACGAGCAAGTGTTGAGGCCATCCGCAGCTGAATCTTCTCCGTGTAATAACTCTTTGAATGTGTATGTGTGAATGTGTGTATATCTTCCCAGAGCGCACTGCAAGTCAAAGTATCAAACGGTATTACTTATTGATATTTATGGACAAAATATACATGAGAAATGTTATGGAAAGCCAAGTTAAATAGAAGCAAATAATGAAAAGAAAACTTTTAAAATAATTAACTTTTCATTCTCAAATGAATTCGCGTTGATTATTAAATATTAAAAGAGCTATATTCAGTTTCATAAATTTAATTTAACGCCATTCTTTTTTTTTTTTTTGTTGCGCAGGATAGAAAAATTATCGGAATACGACAGTTTCATTAAATTTAGCAATTACTAAATTTGCTGTTTTAAGGAGCTCTAATAATTCTATCTTCATCGAATCCCATTCATCAGGAACGAAAAAACACTTTTTACTTAAAAAGAAGACATTTAATATGATGTGTGTGTGCTAAAAAATTAAGGGAGCAAGCAAAAAAGTGAAAAAACCATTGCACGATAGCCATACACGGGCATAAAATGGAGAGTACAGGTGTTACAAAGCTCATTACAGAAAGAAAGAAGCAAAATACAATTGTATGGGAACTTTAATTCTTTGGAATATTATAAAGAACAGGAGATGATGCTTCAGGCCAATAATTTAGTTTAATGTATATGACAAAAAAATGATTGTTTAGAATTCATGCAGAACATTTAATATGGTGTGTGGTCCCCCTCGAACTGCTAAGACTGCTGCTCACCTGTTTAGCATGGATGTGATGAAATTATCAGTGAGACTATAAGACATACTGTTCAAGGAGTACAATCTCCATGTCCTGGTTCGTAAATGAAGGCTGTAATCTTGCTGAATGAGTCTCAAGCTTACTGAATAAAATTTAGGTCAGGAGAACATGCTGACTACCCCTATACACTGTATTGCTTAAACTTCAAGAAAATTCTTTATAAGACGAGCTGTACAATGCGAGAAACGGGTATGTGTGAGATACGGGTATTCAGAATTGAGTACAAAATACTCACTTTTGAATCCTTCACATACTCAAAATAGCTCCGATGCAAACATACTCAAATTTGAGAATCGCACATACTCATTTTTGAACCTGTTACTGGATCAAATTTGAGAAGGCAACAACAAAATGAGTATGTAATGCACTCACATTGAGTTTTTGCTGGGTCAAATATGAGTATGTATGATATTTATTTTCGATACTAATGTATATCTAATACGAATTTTTAACATAAAAATATATATCAACTCAAATTTAAAGGGATCTAAATATGTTATACCTAAGTTATAAATTTCATTTTTTCTCCAACTTATATATTGTTTAATTTACATTTTATGAAGTTTTTACCACTTAACTTCAGAAATCTAATTTCTTTATTTTCTTTTCTTTTCTTTTATCTTTTTTTAAGTATATTCTTTCGCTTCATTTTTCTTATTTTAATCAAAGCTTTCAGTTTTTGAAACATGATTATTTTATTATAAGATACCGAAAAATTAATAAAACACCAAACTCTTTAAAATTTGAAACCTTTTCAATTTTCCAACCACTAAAAATGAATAAATTTAAACTTCATCAAATCATTTGAAACATTTTCTTACACTTTGATAAAAATAATAACGAAAAAAAAAAAACTAATTAAGATTTATTAGTTTTTTTTTTTATATTTCAAAGCCTAAGTGTTCAGGGAAGTTTAAGTACAGTGTGTGCCTGGTTATATATTGTTAAAATACACCGAATTATATTTGAATTTTAAGTGCTTGAACTTCAGTTTACATCAAAGACAACATGAATGAAGATTTTCACACATTTTTTTATAACTTGAATGTTTGAATAAATGGTAATCAAAAATATACGGAAACATTTACAGAAGACATTTATGCATATAAATAAACATAAAAGTCAATTTTAAATTCGAGCTATTGAAAAACATTCGAATTATATATTGTTCAAAAATATCTATTTATACAAAATATACCTCGACATTTATCTTTTTTAAAGGCTAACTGAATAAGTAATTAAAATCTGGATATTTTTTGAAATCTCGACCTTATAAAGCTAGAAATTTTATGTTAGAAATTCCATTTGAAATTTCGAAAAAAAAAATGCATCGCGCAGTTAAAAATTATTTACCATAAGTTTTAGCAATTGTTTGAGTATAATAAAAATTTCAAATTTTATTATATAGCTTCTTTGGTATCTTTTAATATATTTCGAAGATTTCCTACAATTCAGTTGAAAACCGCATGCTAAGAGCAAAAAATATACTAAAAAAAATTGATGAATATACAATTACAATAAATTCTTACATAGAAGCAAAACTCAGAAGCTAAAGCGTAGGAATAAAAAATTTTGAGTATATCTGAAGTAGTTTTCGAAATATTTATTTTAAAGTTCAGAAAATTTGTGTACGTTAAGTTATACTTAATATTAATTAAATGGTTAAAATAATGTGTGTTAATATTAGTTATGTAATCGTTTGATGACACATTCATATACTAATAAAAATTATCATGGTCATTGATGCGAATGTCAAGAATTTTATATAATTTTAAATTCAGACATTAAGATATTGATGTAGAAAATATAAAACGACCATCTAAAATACATGAAAAATGCAGTCTGCTATAAAATGATCTTGACAAACAAAATCCGGCATTTTCACTTAATATGGCAGAGCCAGCTTAGTCAGGGGCGATCTGGAAAAACAGAGAGAGAACCGCGGTTTTGATGGATGCCGCTCTAGCTTTTAAAGCTCCCAGGAAAAATTATATATATATAAATTACAAATGCAAAAATAAATCTTGTAATTTTCCATACATTTTTATAACAACGGATTGTGGAATTGGCTTCCATTACATTGTTGTGTTTGACAATATCTAAGGTAACCAACCCTACTTTAGATAGATTTGTACAACTTTTTCGTAACCGTATTCCTTTTAAAATTAATTCGTGCAGCCGAAATACACCTTTTGTACCCTTAAAAATTTATGTAAACTATAAAGGTTAATTTTAATTTATGCAACTTGTGAAATGTTCATAATTTACCATTTCCGTCTAAACAGTTTACATGAAAAAAAAAAGTTTGGACTCCCTCATTCATTAGGGATTTATATAAGAGTCTAACATTAAATTTTATTTTTCACCGAATAGGATCGAGTGGTAGTGTATAGTGCTTCCCCACCACAGGTCTGGGGTTCTATTAACGGGTTGCGCAAGGTCGACTCTGCCTTTCATCCCCTTACATCGGGTCGATAAATGAGTACCAAGCTTGCTTCGGGTCTTAAACACTGAAGGTCTCTCTTCAGACAGGACCACCAAATCGGGACATCTGTTCATGCACCTCAGCGTCCAATGGTCACGTGTATTATGATGGGCACAGTAGTTCCTGGCCCTCATGGATTGTTGTGCCACTGAGTTTGAGTCTTAAGTTTGAGGATTACTTCACTTTGGGGATACTCCTTAGATAAACATGTATTTCCACTCATTTGCAATTAAACATTTTTCTTTCAATTACGTTTATTTCAGAAGGAAGTTTCATTTTTCAAATGTATTTGCTTAATAACATGTATATTTGTGTATTATATTAAAATTTTGATCAATCCAAAATTACATGTTTTTTGCTCCTCTAAAAGTTTTTAGGATTTTAGAACTGATCTTACAATCCATATACGTTTTATAGTAGTATATTTAAAAATGATAAAGACATTTTTACAACTGTGTGAGCTTTTATTCCTCGTTTATAAATATAAAAAATTGCATTCAGCTACAGTTTTTAAAATGTACTGAAATAAGTGGAGGAATAGGATATTTACATATTTTTGACTGCAGTAAAATATATTTATATATATTTCAGTTTCTTTACAATTTGAATAGAAGTTGTAACCCACACATTTTGCGAATAGTTTGATATTGAATATAAACCCATTGTGGCTGTTTAATATTATAAAGTGTTTTACTTTGATACCAGCACACATTAAAATAAGGCTCATTTGCAGTTATATGATCAGCTTCAGTGATATTTAAATTTTCAAAAATAGTCTACACGTACGAAAACATTCTTTCACAACCGCACACCACATCTCATACTATATCTTCCCTACAGCAGGAAATATTTGTGTATACTGAAAAATTTAATACAGGATACATTTCCAAGTGTTAAATTTGTTTTTAAAATTTGGTATGAATACATTGTGGAACTGTCGGTTAACTTCACTGAACAAAATTGTTTTAAGTGTACTGTTTTGAAAGACAAAATTAATGAGGGAGAATTTTTCTCACTATAGAATTTGTAATGACTGAATTGAGTGAAAATGTAGTTATCGATGTGTGACATTTTTCCTTGTAATAAAAGAAACAGAAAGATAAGAAATTTAACTTGAGTAGAAAATGGTTAGAAGTACTGTCATGCGCATTTGAAGAAGTATATCTCCCATTAAAATTTAAAATTATTGACTGAATGTGTGTTATGTCCATCACAAATGCCGATGTAGAAAAGATATTTTTATTTAATACAAGGAGTTCGAAAAGGAGAGCACTAGGAATGAAAATTTAGATTTTTTCCGAAAAATATTGATTTAACATAAAAATATCATGTAACCCCCCGTAGTTTAAACTCTTCTCATATGAACAGTAGAAAGACTATCGCGCCCTCTAGCGGCTAGAACAATCTTCAGTAATGGCCAAGCTTCGGAACTGTAAGGACGTACGAGCATGCGCTCCGACCCCTTTCAATTCTATTGTAACTGTTAGTTCTCTAGTTATGTATGTAAATGTTTGTTTTGTCTAATAAACGTGTTTAATTAACTAGTGGACTTAATTAAGAACCCCTTCCCCGCGTGTCCCTTTATTACATTGCGTCACACCCCTTATAATTTGACGCCCAACGTGTTTCTATAGTTAAAGAGACTTGGCTGTTGCTCGCTATTAATTTTCAGGTTAACAGCTCGAATGTTGTTATTCTCCTGTTATATGGTTTTATTACTCAGTTCTCACCCGTAGAATGAGCAAGTAACAAATCTTTGGATTTATCTTCACCTGAAGAACAAGTAAAGTTTTTACTTTGAATTTTCTTTTAAGTATTATACCTTCTAATACTAAATTAACCATTGCATGCCCAAATGCAAATTGGATTTAATATCCTAAAGAATTGTATAAGTTTTAATATCTTGAAAATTGACTTCATTGTTCTGACATAGAGAACATTCTTTACTGATTTAAATTTAGAACGTCCTGTTCGAATTAAATTAAGAAATCTTTTTTTCTTATTTCAAGAAATGTAATTGTGTAATTTGCTAAACAGCATAATATACAGTTAAACTATATTCAATGTGTATTTAAAATATACTTCCTGTATTGTTTAAACTAATAAGTATAACGTTGTTTACTTAAAATCTTAAGTGAGAACACAAAACCAAATATATATGTATTTATGTGTATTATTTTCTTTGAATGATTACAATTCTTGTTCGAAAGCATTTAAGCTGGAAAATTTTTTGTATTTTCATATGCCATTTTCAAAAAAAAAAAAAAAAAAATTCATTTATGTGTATAATTTTAAGTGTAAAATGTGCATTATATGTTGAAAGATTTGTCTCAGTTAAATAATATATTTAGTGGTTTAAAAAAAAAGAATATATATATCTCCGTTTTCTCTTCTTGCTAGTATTAATTTTAAGCTATGATTCATTTATGAAACTGATGAGATATTTTATGCTGCGTAAGCGAGAATAAATTTAAACAAGGAGAAATAGACAGTTCAAGGTTATTTATAACTCTGAGTTCTAATAACTTTTCTTTTTGAATACTAATAGGAAATCTTGTTTCGGCTAAGTAGAACTTTTATTTATGAGAACGTATATGATTCTTTTTACTTGTGGTATGATGTATTTCAAATGTGTTTTCAGATCATTTTGATGATTTTTTTTTTAACTAAAAAGTTTGATAGTAATTTTACTTTGATTGTGTATTGAGCTTGAAAACAACGAAAATAGTTTTATTTTTTTTTCATTTTTGTGATTCATGAAAATTTTTTTTTTCAAATTGCATATTGTAAGAAATTGAGATATTACATTTATGTGGTATATATATAATACTGTATTATTATTTCATTAATAACATTTTGTTAAATTTAATTTAAAGTTCAAAGAATATAAATTTGTAATTAATTTGAAGTGACATTTCACGATGGCCTATTTAGCAAAAGGTCGCAGGCAGGATCTCCTTGAATTGGCGGAAACGATAGACATATCAATACAAGACAATTTTAAAATTCTTGACATAAAAGACGCAATCTTAAAAAGTGAAGGATATGATGCAGAATTTACGTGTGAATGCTTAAATCGCATTATTTGTGATAGAAAAGAGCTCGAATTGCGGGCTGAAAGAGAAAAAGAAAACCAAAGACAATTTGAATTGCAAAAACTCCAATGTAATTCTACAACTGCAGACTCCAATATGCCAAAGTTAGAACTCCAAAAATTACTTCCGATTTTTGATCCAAAGACAACTGATGTAACAATTTTTCTAGACCTCTTCGAAAGGCAGTTAACATTTTTAAAAGTACCAGTTCCTCAGTGGGTGGTATACCTTGTTGGTCTTTTACCAACTGAAGTTTCAAATTTAATCACTAAAGAATCTTTTGCCGATGCTCAAGACTACTATAAAGTCAAACAAATTCTTCTAAAACGCTTTAAATTAAGTGCAGAAAAATTTCGGCAGATGTTTTCCCGACACATTAAAGATCCTGTGAAAACCTGGCGTGACTTCTACTTTGACTTGCAAACATATTTTGATGGGTGGCTGAAAGAATCAAAAGTTACGACGCTTGAAGAATTGAAAGATTTGATTGTGGCGGAACAAATAAAAAAGAAAACCCCTCAAGATTACAAAGATCACTTTTTGGACCAGTGGTGTAATTGGAACAATCCTCTACAACTAGTGGATAAGCTAGATTCGTATGAAGAAGTTAAAAACATGAGAAATAAAAACAATAAAAACCTTAGCAGGAAACAAAAAGAAATGAATTCTAGTCCCTGGAGAAGTAACTACACACAAAATCCTAAGTTGTCGTATGAACATCCTCTGTCTGGTTTCCCCAGTCAAAGTAGGCGGGAAACCGGGATTCCCATTAACAGTAGGCGGAATCCCATTTCCAAAGACAGAATACCTGAAAAGAAAATCGTTGATACAAAAGAAGACAGAACTCCTGTATCTTGCTATGAATGTGGTGCTCCTGGAATCATTCGATCAAGATGCCACACTTGCAACCCAGTTCGACAAAAAGATGATGCTTTGTCATCAAGTCTGAATCAATCAAACTTTTATAGTTTTTCTAGTGAAAGTAATCCCATTAGTATAATCCAAATTTCTATTTGTAATACAGAAGCAGCAGTTTGTGATGATACTGGTGCTACACATTCAGTGGCTGGTGAAAAATTATACCATTTACTTAAACAAAAGGATTGAATTTTGAAGAGAAAACCATGCAAATGACTCTTGCTGACGGTCGTACTCAAACCACAGAAATACTGACAACTTCTGTAGACATTAGTATTCAAGGAAAAGTCATTCCCACGGACCTATTAATTTTGAAAAATGCTAGAGGTAACAGAACCCTTCTAGGCATAGACTTTTTAACAGCTGCAGGGATCGTCTTAGATCTCCAAAGAAAACAATGGTACTTCACTGAAACGTCTCACAGAAAATATAATTTTGTGAAAGCGCCTCCTAATATCAATGCTCTGCTCACTGTTGACCCTGAACCACATCTTTGTCAACTTCGGAAAAATGAAGGTACTCACCTTTCACTTCCACAACGGGAAGAAATAAATTCACTATTGGAAAAGTATGAAGGATGCTTTCAACCAGGGGAGAGCCTACACCATTTATTGAACATCGTATAAATACAAGAAACCATCTTCCAGTTGCAGTGCCACCTTATAGGATGAATCCTTCCAAGAAGGAAATATTAAAACAAGAAATCGATAGACTTCTCTCAGAAGGCATAATTGAAGAATGTGAATCCCCGTATGCTTCCCCAGTGGTACTTATACCAAAATCAAATGGAACATTTCGCCTCTGTATTGATTACAGGAAATTGAATGAAATTACAGTCGCAGATACCTATCCTCTTCCTAGAATGGATGACTTGTTACATCAAGCAAAACTCACTCCTTTCATGTCTACACTTGATCTGCGAGCAGGATACCATCAAGTTAAAGTGCATGTTGAAGATCAAGACAAGACAGCATTTGTATGTCCTTTTGGCACTTACCGTTTCTTACGAATGCCATATGGTTTGCGCAACGCACCTGCTACGTTTCAAAGACTGATGAACCGTTTTTGTAATGGTCTGGAAGACATTCTAGCACTACCTTATCTAGATGATATAATTGTTTTGTCAGAAACTTTTGAAAAACACATGTTTGATCTTAAAACTATTTTTGAAAGACTCTTACATTTCAAACTTAAAGCAAATAGAGAAAAATGCCATTTTGCCTCTTCTCGAGTTAAAAATCTTGGATTTTGGATTACACAAAAAGGAATAGAAGTTGATCCAGAAAAAGTTGCGTCTATACTGGATATTCCACCCCCTAAAAACGTCAAAGAACTACAATCTTTTCTGAAAACTTGTTCGTGGTTTCGAAGATATATTCAAGATTTTGCGAAGATTTCACGTCCACTAAGTTATCTTACAAAGAAGAAAGTCAAGTGGCAGTGGGGATTTGACCAACAAAATGCATTTCAAACCCTTAAAAACAGTCTTTAACACCTGTTAAAGACATAAACACTTCTCCGGTAGCTCCACTTCGGAAAAGAGGCCGAC
Source organism: Trichonephila clavipes (assembly GCA_019973935.1). Classification (NCBI taxonomy): domain Eukaryota; kingdom Metazoa; phylum Arthropoda; class Arachnida; order Araneae; family Nephilidae; genus Trichonephila; species Trichonephila clavipes. The sequence goes on from BMAU01014005.1 coordinate 46,260, forward strand.
CACGAAAAGTTACATCCACATCACAAAATAAACATGTTCCAAGCCCGTCGACTGCTACAATAGCAGTTTCCAACAGAACCATCCATCCCTCAACAAGAGCTACTACTACAACAGCTAATTATGTCTCCTCGCCGGGACGTCGTCGGATCCATAGGGGGAGATTGTAACCCCCCGTAGTTTAAACTCTTCTCATATGAACAGTAGAAAGACTATCGCGCCCTCTAGCGGCTAGAACAATCTTCAGTAATGGCCAAGCTTCGGAACTGTAAGGACGTACGAGCATGCGCTCCGACCCCTTTCAATTCTATTGTAACTGTTAGTTCTCTAGTTATGTATGTAAATGTTTGTTTTGTCTAATAAACGTGTTTAATTAACTAGTGGACTTAATTAAGAACCCCTTCCCCGCGTGTCCCTTTATTACATTGGGTCAGACCCCTTATAATCATTTATATGATTTAAATTTAAATAAATTAAAAGTATATTGAAATAATTTTTTATGTTATTCTAAATTAAAAATATAATTGAATAGAGAAAGATCTGTTTTATTTCATAAATATGCACCATTTATTGTCTTAATGTTTAAAAAAGATAGGGCCTTTACTCTTTTTTACCTCATAACTTTTTTAAAAAACAGGAAAGTGAGCGCGTTTTCTTACTCTCATATTCAAAAATGAATACAGGATGCTTTTTTCTGGTTCAAATCGCAATACCAAAATATTTTTTTTTTTTAATTTTTAAAAAATGACAGAAAAATAAATTTTGTTTGAAGAAAATATAACTATTTTTCAACTTTTAACACGCCATTTATTTCATGTTTTTTTTACCCTGCATTTTTGTTTTTAATTTTACTGTGACTGAATCTATGGGGAAAACGACATAGTAGAACTACGGTTTTCATACAAGATTGCCCAAGGCAACTTAACAGCTAGCTGTAAACGATTGATCTCTTGGTTCTTACTTGACAAAGGAAATGAACTAGGTCATAAAATTGTCCCCGTTCGACCTCCCAAGTTCTAAAAGGGGAAAGAATTGAAGTCTGTTGCATTTTTGAAGGGAATAGCAAAATAAGAGTAAAACGCTTTCGGAATAACTTTTCAGGAGGAAGGTATGCACTTAGAGGGTTAAGAAAAAAACGCCAATAGTTATTTCAAATGTTTGTAACTCTGAAAATAATGTGATTCTTTCAAAAATCATAGTTGAGCCTCTGTACAGAGGGCTGAGCTATATACAGGCAAAATAATATTATAATAGAAGCATTTTTCACAAAAGGAGAACACTTTGAAAAAAGTTTATTCTAAGTTAATATTTAGCCGAAATATTGTAGTTAAATAATTTTTTTTGTCAAAATGTCCTTAAAACAATTTTATACATGTAATCTAATCTAAGTGACACTAAATATCATGAAAATTGTTCCTTTATGCGCCTTTTTAAAATCACGGTTCCGAACATAGTCGGATACCTTAACCTCTGCACTAAAAAAAAATTGCTGTTCCTCTTAATATCTTTATATATTTGTATTTATTCTAAAGCATCCCTCCAATAAAATTTAAATTTAAATTTTGAGAGCCTAATTCCTCTAAAGGTCTACAGCTTAATCCCTATTGTATTTCAACGCATCTTCTATTATCGCACACACACAAGCAGCATATTCATTATTTCTAAATATACACAGATTTTTGCTTCCTGAACTTCTTGCAGCATTTTCACTTCTGAAGAACTGTCACTCTTTACTTTACCTTTCAATTAATAGACTCTGACAGCCCCACTAAGTGCTGACAGCATGTGTTCTCTTAGAGCCGCTTAAAAATTGCAACAAACAGTGTCATCGTGTGCTTATTGATATAGTTTTGACATTTACAGTGAGCAGGTCAGTTCTGGAACCAAGAATAATATCTCCCCAAACGAGCCATCCTGCACCACCGTAACGGTGTCGTTCAATGGTGTTGGTGGTAACGGGTACCTGGCGCTCTCCATATTAAAGTCCGGCGAGAATCAGACTGCAAACTAAACCTGGACTCGACGGAAAACATCACACAAGACCACTGTTGTGGTGTCCACAATGCATGCTCTCTACTACAGGTTAATCGCAGGCGACAGTGAGTTGCGGTAAGTGGAACACATCTGACAGGCCTACGAGCATATAGACCAATGTGCCCTAAGCATCTGTATACGGTCTGCCTTGAAACTGTCGTACCGGTAGCTGAAGAGAGCTGAAGAGACAGGTCTGATGCTGTGCTCCGTCTGTTTCTTTTGGCAGTAACTGCCAAATATACCGGTCCTCATTCGACGTTGTAACTCGGGGGCGACCTGTGAGGTAACATCTACTCACATTACCATCATCTTGGAATCGTTGCCAAAGCCAGGAGATGACACTCTGGGAGATTCCAAGTTCCTCGGATACTTCCAGCTGGGTACATTCACATTCCAGTCGTCCAATAATTCTACCGCGTAAAAAATCATCCAAATGCTTCCTTTGTGTCATAGCTATGTGGTTATTGCACTGAAAGGCTTTTAAAGCGCTTGTGAACAATTTTATTTCTTTGCCACCATTCCTTATATACCCCTCTCTTACACTCTCGTCATTGTGACGTACTATCCGCGCCATCTGGTGGTTTCCTGAATTTGCATATTCTTTTTCAAGATGTGTGTGATAATTCTACAGATGAAATTTTTATTTTCGAGTTCAATTTCTGTGTGTTTCTGAATTATTCTTAATTTATGGACATGAGTGTATTTTAAGTATTCATTAAACAAAATTAGTAACACAATTTATTTATAACGATGCATTATTAAACCTGTCATTGGAGCCCGGGCTTAGTGTGTATGCAAAGAGCAGACTTCAAACTGACCTTTGCTCGTTTTGCTCTTTTATTCGATGAGGATGCTCCTTCATGCAAAATCTCATATATTATTCATCCTATCTTGATTGAATGTCCTGTTTTCAGTCATACGCTACATTCTGTACATGTCTCTTAACCATAACGTCAAGTAAACAGTTATGGAAGAAGGCCAAGGCAGCAAAACGGTTTATATCGGGAATTTTCTTTTCCCATTTTGCAAACAGTTGCTGACACTGCTTAAGTCCTTGGTGAAGCATTTCTCTCTCTCTCATTTCCAGTACAACCTCTTATAGTCCTCTCTTTTTAAAGGCGCCCAGAACGTAACCCTAGATCTTTCCCACTGGCTCTGTTTTCCTATATAACTGGGTCTTCCTGGTGGTTTAAAGCAGTGTTCTCCAACCCCCGGTCCGCGAACCGGTACCAGTCAGTGGATCAAATATTACTGGTCCGCACATTCAATTATTTCCATTTGATTTACTGCGGCATATTTTTCTTGGGTTTGGGCTACTTTTTATGAAAATCACTTTATACTTCTTGTTAAATCACGTTTAAATACAATTAAAATAAAATTATTAAAACAAAACAATCTAAAATATAAACAATCAACGTCCTCCCCCTGAGTGGGCCGCTGTAAAATTATCCAACGTTAACCGGTCCACGGCGATAAAAGAGCTGGGGAACACTGGTTTAAAGAAAGCCCTCAATACAAAGTCTTGTTCCGTTCCATATAGAATCACTTGCATGATGTTAAACAAGGCTACTTGTTCAACAGAGTGGGGAAGCAACATCTTTACCTTTCCAATTAGAGATATTCCAATCCTCTTACCAGGCAAGATGGCCTTCTGAGTTAATGTCCCATTACTCTCTCCAGTTGTTTTGAGGCCACTGTAGCCTAGTGGGCGTGGTCATATGGCCGGCATGCCATGAGTTCGAGCCTATTGCCACTGACGACCCGCCGTGAAGAGGGACTGATGCCCGCTAAGTCTGTCGAGGCTCAAATCTTAAATCTTTACTATATGTTTCATCTGATCATTAAAATTTTTTTTAACTTTACTCATAAATTTTATGTATTAAATATTTAGCAAATTTTTTAAATTAGTACTTCTACAGTAATTTAGAATGTCTTTTGTTACCCTTCGGAATACGATTGTAACTTTTGTTTGGCGCAGCAGGGCCAAGTTGACCCTTACGCCAGAAAACCTCAAACTCAATTCTGGGTGAGGCTATTGCGAAAATATACAAATAAGTACTATGTTACTGTAATGTGTATTTCTTACAATTAACTCTTGGTTTTATATCTCATATTAGTATAAAAATAATATTTCATTACATTACAACAAAAATACAATAATATAACAATAAAATATTATAACAAAATTATATTTAGAATTTTTTGTTAAAGTTGCTGAAATTACATATAGTTACATATAGTAATACTTAAAAGAAATTAATTACATAATACTAGGTCTGTGTTAGAATAAGTATTGCATGCATCTCTACATTAAATATAGGGCATAATAATTCGATCTAGCATGTAAGTAGATGCAATGCAAAAGTGCACCTACAGTCGAACTACGGATTGTGCAAAATGGTATTTAATACATATGATACATATGAGAGATTCACTTGATCTTAAAATCAAGACAATTATACAAATACAGTGTGTACAAATACAATGTAGATTCAATAGCACTGTAGACCATCTCTTGCTGCCATACGCTCCAGCATTATGATGTTTAGACGTCAGATGTTGTCTTGATACAAATGGGCGAACAAATCTTGAACAACTACCTTCGAATCATATACAGAGAGACACAGTGGCATCTGGTATTTTAACTAGTCCCACAAATGCTGTATTTGGGACAAATCTGGAGAGCCGGCTGGCCATGGATGAATCTAAACATGAGGTAGAAAGTTGACTTACTCGTGCTCTTTATGTGGACGAGTAAAAACTTCCTGTGAAATATTTTCTTGGAAAACATTTTAAGGTAGAAGAATGTCATCAAAATAACACTGGCCCATTATGGCTCTTCATACCACAATTAATGCGGACAGTTTATCACAGGTTATGCCCCAGACCATTACGCTTGCTGTGTAAGCAGTGTGTCATTCCACAGTGTGAGTGGAATTGCAACGTTCCCCATGTCGCCTCCACGTCTTTACGTCTTCATCATCTGTCCTCAAAACGAACCGGAGTTCATCATCAAACACTACGTTTTTTGAACGTGTGGCATTCCAATTCATTTTGGGTTGACATCTCTGTAGACAGAGTTTCCAATGTTTCGGTGTTAGATGCAATACACAAAAAGGGCACCTGGATTGCAAATTGGCTTCTGTGAGGCGTCTGGAAATGGTTTATGGAACAAGTGAAATACACGAATGTTTTCTGCGTGATCTTTCAATTCTCGCCTTCCTGTTTCCTCTACACTAGGGTACCATCTCGTATCCATTGCTGCCAACATGTTCTGACGGTATACTACGAACTATTGAGCAACACGGGGCGTCGAACCAGTTTCATATCAATGATCCTGTCACTCTCAAATTCACTTGACTGTGCAAAATGTCTTCTCACACGCCTACCTGGCATTTTTCGTTCTCAATAAAGTAGGACTAACTTCCTGATTGCAGCAACATTGCACGGTGAGTGGCACCCAACGGATCATTTTCTCATGGGACATCAATCAACTACAAATTTTCTCACAATCGTTTCCTTCTTGTTGCGCTATTTTCAATGTTTCTGTGAGTGTATATGTGTGTATATATATTATATTACTATATTAGGTGTAAGGGAAAATTCTGCCGTTTTTTTTATAGAAAAAAGTATTTTTTCCACTTTTTATTTAAAACTTAATTTAATATATAATATCCTCTTTGTTAGTTACAACTGTCTGCCAGCGTTCTGGCAGCTTATCTACCCCCCTGGAAAAGAACTTCTCTGTTTTGGAGACAAAGTGTTCTTCCACTGCCATTTGTACACCCTCATAGTTCATATATTTATTTCCATCAAGAAACTTTTACAGCGACTAGAACAGATGGAAGTCAAATGGTATAATATCTGGATTATTTGCTGGTTGAGGTCCCAAACCCAACTATGCAATTTTTATGCGATGTTTCTCGCCACGTTACATTTGGACATGATACTCGTGTGAAGGCCACTGGTCCGGACCAGAAATTTTGTCAAGAGGAGATTACTTTAGGTATGGGAAGAGATTCTTTGGATCACCTTCAATCGTCCTTCAACGCACTTTACTGGCACGCAGTTAAGTGGACGAAATTTCAATGCCTTTGCTTTCAAGTCTCCCAGATGCCATTTATGAGAATGACAATGCCCTTCCACATACTGCGTGACTTTTCCAACAATGTCTTCAAGGATTTGGCGTACATCCGTGGCCTACCAAGTCATCAGACCTTTCACCAGTAAAGCACGTCCTGAACATGCTTGGAAGGAAACTACAGCTGTCCCAGAATACGCGTGGAATTAACTGCCCAGTTGCAAAGAGTATGGCGTGATCTTCCGCAGGAGTTTATAGGTAACCTCATTGATTTGATGACACTCTGTGTTTCGGCTTGTATAGCCGCTAGAGGGAGATTTATTACCTACTATGATTTATAATCTTTTTCATGCCATATCGTCTTAATAAAACAATAAATTTTGAATTTGTAATAATTTTTTACACACATGTTTAGTTTCGTGATAGCAACTCTTTCCTTTTGGGTACGTACATTTTTTTGTGACAGAGTGTATATGGATAAGTATGACACGCTCGTAGAACATATGAGTATGATCCCCAAAACATGATCCCCAAAACTTGCATGAAGAACAGATTGCCAGGAGCAAAGTTAAACCAACATAACGTGTGACGAAAAATCCCATCAAAAGTGAATTTTAAAGAAACAAAAAAAGGAAAATATGAGATAATCGTTTCAATGTGTATTTTATCATAAATAGTTTCAGCAAAGAGCTTCTTGATAATCAATATTGACTGTTCTTCCATTTAAAGCAAAGACGGGGAATGGGACCTTGAAGCCCAAACCCACCAGATTCTGGTTTATACTGCTGGTGATATAAATAGAGGGCATTATGTTCACATAATATTGGCAATCTGTTAATAGCAATTAGTTTGAATTAAGTTTCATTTTCTTTCTGTTATACTTTTAACTAAATGTTTTGTACTATTTTGTCACAATGATCAAAACACGGTATTTTCTAAAGGAAGAAAATCAATAATCCTTTTTTCAACGGAACAGCAAAGAGATAATTCAAATCACTTTAAGTCCAAATTACTAAAAAAGATAAAATACGTCTCATTAAGAAAACAATTCACATCGGAAGACATCGAAATCCCGTTATAAGCAAATCTGCGTCGCCAAACCGAAAATGAAACTTTTGAAATAATGCGCTTTACAATGATTTATTCGAAAACATTTCTAATTCCCTTACAAAAAATTACTGAATAAATACAAAGAAAAATGAATATAAATATTATAAAAATGTACCCCCACCCCGAAAAAAAAATGAAGCATAAGTTTTCGCGTTCACAATTAGACCTATCATATATGACGTCATATCGATGGTTGGAAAATCACTTATAGGTTGAATAATTTCATATAATCATAATTAATCGACCAGCTGGTAACGCATTTTTATAATTATGAACTTAACACATGTGGCATGTACAGACATATTGATCAAGTAATTTTCTCATATACGGGAAATAACAAACGTCCCTTATTTTATGGTAAGTCTTAAAGTGTCCTAAATGACCTGCTATGGGTTTGTCGTGAAATTCCCTCATTAGTTCATTTCTTAAAGACTTTGGAATGTATACTCGCATTTCACCTAGTGATGCTGCGTATTTCGCAAAAAACAAAAAGCCCTCGATTAAACTGAAATCGCGGGACCAATTCTCACATATTGTCGGATTAACCGAGCTATCTTCTGGTTTTCCAGATATCTATAGATATGACCTAATTCCGGGTCCTTTCTTTGCTCTTCTATTAACTGTTCTCGTGACGAAAGTACCAAATCCCTGATTATTTCACAATTAACTTTTTCTCTTATTATACTTTCAACCGGGCTCCCCTTGACAAAACATCAACCAAGGCATTTTGAGTTCCAGGACGATGTTCCCATTCTATATTAAATTCTGCTAATTTTAGTACCCATCTGATCATTCTATTCGACAAATTTTTACCATGTGTTAAACACGTCAATGCAGCGTGATCCGTAATAACTTTAATCGGCAGTGAACCTAAATACGTTCTTAATTTATTCAGAGTCCAAACTACTGCTAAACACTCCCTCTCCGTTACAGTGTAATTCTTCTCCACACTACTAAGCGTGCGAGAGGCAAACACCACTGGTCTCTGCTCTTGATTTAGAACTATTCCTACACCTATTGAACTTGCATCTGTAAATAACTGGAAAGGGTTTTTGAAATCTGGCAATTTTAAAACTGGCGCTTTCGTTATGGCCACTTTGACCGCCTCGAATGCTTTCTGCACCTCTATTGACCAACAAAATTTCTTGAATTTTCGTTTAAGATTATAAAGGGGCTTCCAAAGATCAGTATAATTTTTAATAAACTTCGCGTACTACTGGGACATACCTAAAAATTTGGACACCTCCTTAGAATTTCTTGGGGGTTTCATCTCAACTATAGCTTGAACCTTTGTCTTCTCCGTTTTAATTCCCTCCTTACTAATAATCAAACCTAAATATTTCAATTCATCACAACCAAATTTGCATTTATCCTTATTTAACGTTAACCCTTCATCTTGTAATAATCGAAAAACTTCCCTTAAATGTTCAACATGGTGAGTGAACGGTGGAGACGATATGATTACATCGGCCATATACACATTCACAAACTTCCCCATCACCGGTTTTAAAATTAGATCTGTGGCCTTCTGAAAATATGGAGCCGCTCCCGACAATCCAAATGGCATACACCGAAATGCGTAGGTGCCATTCTTCATAACAAACGCGTTCTTAGCTATATCACTGGGGTTTACTGCCAGTTGAAAGTACCCCAATTTGAGATCAAGAGCCGACATAATTGTCGTATGGGGTATATTCATTATTAAATCATCTATTAAGGGTAAGGGATAACGGGGATTATTGTAATAGAATTAAGTTTCTGATAGTCGACAGCAAATCTATACGCTACCGGATTATCCGGTGGTAACCCATTATTTTTTTTACATAACACAACTGGTGACGCGTACGGGGATTGAATCGTTATTATGGTCCCTCTTTCAACATTTTCTCTAAATGATAATCGAGTATCGCTTATTTGTATCATAAAGATACGGACGAGAAACAACTGGTGGCTTATTTCCCGTGTCAATTTCATGATATAAAACATGTGTAAGCCCCGGTTTATCCGAAAATAATCCCTTAAAACTATTAAATAAATCCCGCAACTACTGTTTGTCCAACCTTGTCTTAGAAAGATTTATTTCTATATTTCCTTCCTCAATCGTTTTAATCACTGTATGAATTTGTGTATCGGGAATCACCAACGATTTTCGATCAAAGTCCAAAATAATCTTTGATCCACTTATGAAATCCACCCCGAGAATACATGGATATTCTAAATCTGCCAACACATGAAACAACCAAGGCTTTTCAAACTCCCTAATTCAAACATTCAATTCCTGAATTCCTACATTCTGACATTTAGCTCCCTGTGGCGTGATAACCTGAGCACGCGATTTTTTTACTTGCTTATAAAAAAAATATTTTCGGTATATCTCCTCTGATATAAATGACTTCTCTGCGCCAGTGTCCGATAACACTTTTGTAAAAGTATCATTTAACAAAATAGAAACTTATGGAAGTTCCACTTGAGACATGCAGATCGAAGAAAGTTTAATCGGTACCTTATTTGTCGACTGAGTCTGATCATTTTGATCACCACTAACTTTCAAAACATTTAATCGTCCCCTTTGCCTCCTATCGCCTCGACTAAAATTATCACTCGAACCTCTATTTCTGCGGTCCCCTCGACTAAAATCGTCATTTTGACCCCTATTTCTAAATTGATATCCTCTATCGTTAAATCTTCGATCATCCCTCTGAAATCTATTCTTGCTGTCGAACCACTGATTTCCTTGATGGTCATTTTCGTAATTACCCCTATAATCATTTTTGTCGTTATTCACCCACGGCCCACGGCTTCAAAAAATATACGAGGAACCTTACCAAAAAACAGTATTACCCTCTCATCATAATCAATAAGAAAAAAGAGAATAATTAATTGAAAGTTCCATAAAATTTAAAAGATACTATCAAAATTATTAACAACAGCTCAGAGCCGTTCTAAAAGAAAGCTTCTCACCTGTAGCTGAGGACATATTATCAGTGAGAGAGCGAGAAATAATTCAATTGGCAAGTATGGAACATATTTAATGAGGTACCATCCCGGAGGGAGGTGGTAGAAATCTGTGCTCTTCTCTAATTCGTCCTTTTTTTGGGGAGGGGGACGAAATCAGAAAGTAGACACGGAATTTGGAAGATAAAAAAGATGAAATGGAGAATAAAAGCAATTAATGCCGTGGTGCTCGTGGTACATGATGTTAAAATAAAGGGAAAGGACAAACACTGCTGAATCGTGTAGTGATGACAGGTGGGAGTGTCGCTGAACAGCGAACGAAAAGAGAAGGCGTTGACACAGAAAGTGTCCATAATGTGATGCTGGAAAATGAGTAAAATCTGCTGGAAAATGAGTAAAATAAAAGATGATCCACAACTGTCTGTCGTTATTCGGTCTACGCAAAACTTCCGAATTTTTCCAACTATCATCCGCATTAGATATCCTACGTTTATTCCAACCTCGTCTTTCAACATTATCACTATTCCCCGAACCTCGCATTGTTTTGCACGAATATCTTTCTTCAAACTTAGATAAGACCTCCAATGGTTGAACCGTGTTTTGCGGATTTCGAACCTCCACATAATCCTGGACTTGTGGTTTGAGTCTACTAAAGCTTCCTCGGACATCCCCAGTTCTAGTTGTTTATGCAGTTTTAACAGATCGTAAACAAAATCTGTTGTCTCTTCTCTGTTGTTTATTTCTCAATCTTTCTTATTACGGATAGCAGGGAATGACTGCGCAAAGTCCGTGGCTGTATTCTGCACTAACGTTGATCTGAATATCTTATACCAATCTTGGGCCCTCCCCAGGAGATGAAATAAGCACATGATAAATCACTGGGTGTTGTGAAAATAGCCCTGCTTTGAATGGCTCTGGGGTGGAGTGATGTCACGCCCCCACCCCTATGATGTAATGCCCTTTTTCGGGCACTCCGAACTTAGCGGGCAGAGAGTGAGATCATTGCTCTACTGCCTTGCGGTGTAAATAAAGCATTTTTAACGGACCTCTCTGGAACTCTTTTAAGAAACCAACAGCACCCAGCATCGGGTAGATGCAGTCCACACACTTTTGATTTCGAACTTGAATATATATTATACTCAAGTGTAACACTGGGTATCTCAAGTAATCGAATTTGATTGTCAATACCCTCCAAAAATTCATTAACATTCTCGGACCCAGAAGAGAACACTTCTGGCCATACATTAAACTCGTTCGCGCCTCTTACCTCGGGGTTATATAAATTAAATTTCTTTGGGTGCCAATGTAAGGGGGCCCCCCTTGGGTGCCCTTCTCCTTGATTATCAGAGGTGTAGGAATAAGTGAAGAACTAGAAGCTGCCATGATCTTAATATGACTTTATTAAGATCTTAAACTTAAACCTCTAACACATAAGATAATAATATAATATGTGAGAGAATCTACGGTGGCGTAACACACAATATATATAATACCGAAATATTGTAACCCGGACCACTATCAATAACTAACTCGCCTAAGCTCAATTCCAATTCGATCACAGATCCGAATATTTAAATAGTCACTCCTACCTTTATCGTCCCATGAAGTAGCACTCTATTTAATCCTATTTAAAATTGCGGTTCACAGGCATGCAATGGTATGCACCTTGACCTAAGGGCTCTCTGTCACGGATAACTTCTGTTGGCTGTCACTTAACCTTTCAAAACCTCTTCACGCTTGAATCACGGACAATCATAACATTCCCCAAATTGCCACCTCGCTTTCTCTAACTTCTGATTTTTAAAAGCTTCCTAATTTGCATCTTTCCTTCACACTTCACTTCTTGGGTTTGGTTGGAACAGAGTTGACATTAATTCTGGCCCCAAAGAACCCAAAAGGACTGTCCCATACTATTGACAATGGAAGAGGCTAATAGCTACAAGCCATGGTGATGATTATAAGAAGACAGTGAGAAGCGCAAGTCATCAATCAAAGATGTTTAACTCGGTGAAACCAGAAGTCAAATATTTCGGTGTCGAGAAGTTCTAATCTACGAAAGAAGTTCAGCATGAAATGTGTTTTGAAAGCGGTGATCAAAAATGATCAGCTGTTACGGAAGCTCTCGTGTACCGAAAACTGCTAGTTCTTTACCATATTACGATTGAACTCCATAATGCTATTTTGACCAAATGATACTTACAAAGTATCGAGACACTGGCGCAAAGAAGATCGTACTATCAGCGTCCTAAAATATTTTCGTGTAATAAATCGCGTTGGCTCGATGAAGCAAATCGAATGTGAGTCGAAGATTAATGTTTGAGTAGGAAGCTTTGCTGATATTTCTGTTGACGGGCCCAAGTATCCATGTCCGGGTGAATGAATCAAGCAGACTTTTGATCGTGTGATTCCCATTACACAAGTTCGCCGCGATTGATTAAAGCATTGAGATATAGAAATACAAATCTTTCTAAGGCATTGTTTCACAACAGCAGTGCAGATTTAATAGTTTTAGAGGTGCTTTTCGGATAGGCATGTTTTATATCGTAATTATTTTACCTAAACTTTCCGCAATTCATTCGATCACCATCTTCCGCTGACAAATAAGCGATCATTATCGACAGAAGAAGAAGAAGGACCATGTGATTCGTCCCGTATGTAAAAGAAGTAATGAATTTTCAGATATCGGCAGCGTCTAGATTGCTGTCGACAACAAAGCAATTCTATTACAATGTCCCCGTTATCCCCTTACCCGCTTAATAGTGTTTGTGAACATATACTTTATGCGACCATAAACTCTTGATCAAATGAGCATAACTGGCAGTAAACAGTGATACTTAAGAACGCGTTTTGTGAAAATAACACCTGTTTCATTAACATCTGTTGAATAGAAAGTATCCCTCAGAAAGCCACAGATCTTTAAAACCGGTGATGAAGTGTAATTGTATTTTATAACCATTTCTAATAAAATTCGCCATTCATATTGGCTGTTTGAGAGGTTTTTCGTTATGGTGGCAAATAAGGGTAAATAATTTGTGATAGTGAAGTAACCCAGGTTTGATGTGGGAGAAGGTGGAAGACAGGTTCGAAGCTACCTAGTTGAGATGAGCTTAATACAGGAAATTGTCCAATTTGCCTCAGTAATTAGTTCGGTATACTGACGCGCATCTTAAACAGCAGAAATTTGACGGTCAGCGCAGAAGTTGCAGCATTCGGCGTGTGGCAAAAGCGCCGGTTAAAACCGCCGGGCCTGAAACACTTTTCCAGTATTTGATGCAGGTCAACAAGAGACGGATACACAAATCAGCTCTGTCACACTCTCCACACTGAGCTGGCAGAGAGGAAGACTGGGCTCTGAGTAAGTAGAGCATCTGATTCTATGACCATTTTTGATCGTAAGGCCCAATCGGGGAAATAGATTTCGAATGGTAAGAATATACTGAATATCGTCTGGGACTCAAACCACGCTGGTTATTTGTTGTCAGGAAGCAGCATTAAGCATAATAAGAGAAAAGAGTTAATTGTGAAAATGTCGAGGATTTGTACTGCGGCGTAGTAATAGAAGAGCAGACCCAATTCCAGATCGCTCTGCAGTGTCTGGAAAACTTTCAGAGAAGCTCATTATCCGACAGCCTCTGTTCCTGATATCCGAAAGGGCTTTGTGCCTTTTTGCATCCTGGAAGGTATGCAGCTCTTATTCAAGGCTTTCAGAAAGCGAACAGCGAATTTCACGTAAATATAGCACTGGGCTTACCATAAAGGCATTCGATATTTCCCAGCATATGATCAATATATTGCCCGCATACCACATGTGTTAAGTTCGTAATTACTAAAAATGGTTACCCTTCGGTCGATTATTATGACCATAGCCGACCTATAGTGTTTTTCTCAACCATCGGCCTATGACGTCATAGATCTATTATCGAACATGAAAATACTCTTTTGATAAGTATTTATAATATTTATATTCATTTTCTTTATGACTATCGGTATTTTAGCCGAGAATTAGAAAACATTTTCGGAGCGATCTGTAACATTATTCAAGAAGTTCATTTTCCATTTTGGCGATGCATGGACTCGATATCTTCCGATGTGGTGTTTTCTTAATGGTTATATTATCTTTTAGCTCTACTGAACGAAAGTGTTTAGTCTTCTTTTTCCGACCCGAAGGTTATTGACGCATATTTCCTTTGCTACCGCGTTCGCTAACCTTGACTAGGCGCAAAACGACTAGTTAAAAGTATAACGAAAGAAAATGAGCAATTCAAACTTAATTGGCGATTATATATTATGTGAGCATATATATCACCAGCAGTGCCCTAAACCAGAATCTGGCATGAACTATCTTTAAATGGAAGACAATCAATATTGACGAAACTCTTTGCTGAAGGCTATTACATTGAAAAGCTTGTTTCTTTAAGAATCACTTTTGATGGGATTTTTTGATCACGCATCCATGTTGATTACCTATTTGTCTGTTCTTTGTGAAATTTTGGACGTCATATGTTTGGGTCATACTCATATGTTCTACGGCGTGATACCACCCTCCGCCTTACACTCTGTGCAATACTTTAAGGAAAGGATTATCAATGATGTTTAAAAATTTGATATTATTTTTATTAAAACGATATGGCATGAAAAAGATTATAAATCATAGTGAACAATAAATCTCCCTCTGCTTGCCAGCTCCCGAAACACGGGGCGTGATATCAAATCTGAGTTATGTGCGAACTCCTACTGTTCGAGGCGTATTCTGGACAGCTTGTAGTTCCTTCAATGTTCCGGACATCGCTGATGTTTGTGGAAGCCACGGATCGCTAAATGAATTCGATATTGAAAAAGTCACGCAGTGATAGGCGTGTCATTCATAAATAAATCTGGGAGACTAGCTAAGGCGTAATTTCGTCGCTAACTGCGTGGCGGTGGCGATTGAAAATCAAAGTGACTCTCTCTGCCTGATCGGGCACGCTTTCGCATGCCTCATTGTCCCCTTAACGGCAGCATCTTTATACATGTTTGGGATTTCTTGAGATGATGCCATTTGACTTCCGTATTCGAATAAACATGCTTCTTGATGAAATATGGAGAGCAATAGTGTACAAATGGTGGAAAAATTTTTGTCTCCAAAAACTGAAAAATGCAGGAACATGACAATATTTAATGAAGTAAGTTTTTAAATAAAAAATTAATACCTAAATATTACACCTAATATATTTAATATAATCTCCATACACACATCTCCCTTTCACAGAAACTGAAAATAGCGCAGCAAAGAAACGGTGTGGCGCGGATGTCCCGTAACTCAAATTGGTACTCATGTAATGTTATCAGGGATTAATGTGCATCTACAGTGAGCAGCAGGCGTATTGTTGCATTGCAATCTTGGGCAGTGACTGGATCTGACTCATAGTGGCTACCATTATCAACAGTTAATGAACCTTCCTATCGGGAACACATGATTGGCCCCTGAATTACGAAGATATTTTTGTAGAGGCTGAGAGGGGGAGGCAGAAAGGGCTGGATCACTGTGACGTCTGAAAGCCCGCGATCAGATTTGCCCTGGCCTCCAGCACCGGGCATTGAAGCTTCTGTGCTACGAGGTCGGCAAAAACAGATGACACACGTTCAAACGTGGTGTTGTGAACTCCGGTGCACGAGGACGAGACTGACGAAACTGTGAACAACATGTGGTACTCACTGTGGGTATTTTTTACTGCTTTACAGCTGCTAGCATGTTAACGTCACGTCAATAACAATGAAACCATGTGAGCAGTGTCGTACATTGTTCTTCACGCTTTAAAATGTTTTCAGAAAAGTATTTCACCAGCTCGTCCACAGTAGAGAATTCGAAGCTTTTCATGTTTGGGTATGTGCTCATTTCTGTACAAGTATAACACATGGAGACAAATACCAGCCTCAACATCAATCTCCTTTCTCGAAGGCGTGAACGTTCTTCTTATTTGTCAAAGTCTGACATCTATGCTGAGCACAGAGAGTCTACGATCTTTTTGAATCTACATTGTATTCTTTACACTGTATTGTATAATTATGTGATACAGATCAAAAATTGAGAATCATCTACTCATATGTATCTATGTATTAAATACCATTTTTTCAAGCAGCAGGTACTTTACATTAAATCTACTTGCTTGAGGTCTAGATTGCCCTTAACCTATATTAATGTGAGCCATACAGCCTGCAGCGCAGCCTGTGTGATCCATTTTTCGCAGCTGTACCATAATAACAGTAATTTCGGCAACTGTAATTTTGTTATATTGTTTTATTACGTTATATATTATTGTATTTTTTGTTGTGCTAATAGTATATATTATAAAATAGGTAATTAGCAGAAAATACACATTATCATATTTCTTCTTGTTCTGTCACCCAATTGGTTTCTGGCGATAATAACCTCTTTGCACCAGAGTAAGTTTTGTCTATTCAGAGGTAGCAGAAATTATTCTAAATTACTGTGAAATTTTCAATTTAAAAGGGCTATCAATATATTGTACGCTGGGGCCCATGGTAAAGTTAAAGTACAATGATCAGATAGGCTACCTAGTAAAGATTTGGGTATTTGAGCATTGCGACAAATCGATCGCGGCGTCGACGTGGCAACAGAAGACTCATAACATGCCGTATATTCCACGCCCATCCAGTGACTCAAAGCTTCTTGGGAAATAATGAAGTTAACTTCAGAGAAATTCCATCTTTACTGGTAGAAATTTGAAGTATCTAATTGTGCTTGCTTCCCCTTCTGTTGAACAAGCCAACCTTTACCGATTCCCATATCTTGAATAATTTGTATTGAACCTTTTAAACCGGTGTTCCCCAGCTGCGTGAGACCGACCAACGTTATGGACTGTTACAACTGCCTCATTTACTATTTGGGTATTTTGTTTCCAATAATTTTATTTTTAATTGGCTATTTGTAAGAAGTACAAAGTGATTTTCATAAGCAAATGCCGCATGCCCAAATGGAAGATGAGTGTGCCCGGACCAATGACGATCCACTGATATTCCGAAATTGCTGCAAACCACCGGGGGACCAGTTGCTGGGAAGGCGAAGCCAGTAGTCTGATTGGATGTTTGCTAAGAAGAGGGACCTCTTTGGAAATGAAGAATCTTCGCCAGGACTAGAGCAGCTTGTTGCAAATGAAAAGTTCATTTCGGTAAGAAGACATGTGCAGAATGTAACTTAAGGCTGGGACGTTCAATCAGATAAGTGAGTATCTCTACTGAAGTTACATGAAGAAGCATCTATAGTTGTTATGTGAAATAGAAAAGCTGGAAGAACTAATTCTACTCTAGAGCTTATTTAAGTTGTTGTATTATCTTATTTA
>BMAU01014006.1:0-29102 GCA_019973935.1 Trichonephila clavipes
CCGATACTTCCTGCTGTAATTTTGTGGGTATTAATCCTCCTAAGCTTTCTCTATTTAATCTTAAAATTGTAACTTAAATGGCTATTAAATGTTGTTTACACTTATGTCCATACATTAAGGATATTGATGAAGTTCAGGCAAAGAAAAGGGAGACAAAAGCAAAACAAATGTGTTGCTTGTTTGTAAAGTCTATTTATTATTAAACAAGGTAAAGAGCAAAAAGATGCTATATGTTTGACATAGTAATTAATAGAGAAATTGCGATTTTTACTACTCTGAGAGCAAATTTCAAAAAGAACCTATTTGCAAAAACTGATATAACATGGTTAGTATGACGTGGTTTACGGGTATGTCTCCCGGACGATGCAATACAGGCGCTTACAACGCACTGAGCATGCTGGGCCTTTATCAAATTATCAATCTGATCTTGAGGAATATTACATCGCTCATCGGCAATGCCCTCACGGGGGTTCCGGTAGACGGGTGGGGAAGTGGGAGTCCCGACGAACTGGTCGTCGGCCCAAGAAGCATATCCCGCACATGCTCTATTGCAGGGAGCAGCAGACCTTTTCGGGTCAACTGTACCTTTTACTGCTTTCTAAAACGTTTAATGAGTTATAAACGTGCCATCAAATAATTTTGACTTGTGATTATTGAAGAATAATAAAACTAAATACGAACAAATCAAAAATTCTTTATTTAATACAATACATTTTTTTGTATATAATATTAAATGTTTTATAATTCTACATACTTGTAATTTAAATTAAAATAACATTGGATGTGATTTCTGCTGTTGTAGATTATTTAGATGACTAATAACTTATATCCCGGGATTATGAATGTTATTTTTGGTAGAATGCATGCTGAATTAGAGTCGTCTGTTAAACGGTTTCTAAAGCGAGTCTTTGATGTTATTTATCTCTGAAAATAATGACTCGCAGGCATAGGTAGATGAAAATATGGTTAAAATAGCATACGCTAACTTCTTTTCAAACAGTTAAATGCGTCTGGAATTGAATTCCATGTTTCCAACATTTCGTTACTGGTATTTTTACTTATATTGCTTGTCAATCTTTTCTGATTCAATCAATTTCAACTTTTTTCCTTGTTTTCAATAAACTTTTTTGAATCCATATTGAACTAGACTGGAAATTAATCAGTTGCATTTCAAGTTCTTCAATTTCCAACCAATCGAATTGAGACAAGTTCAGTTTATCAAACGAAATCACATCGGGTACATAATAAATTTGAACGTTTTCCGATAATTCTTGAACTGAAAAAATCTCGCTGAAAATTCTTTGATTAAAGAATCCATTATGGAAATAAAGTCATCAATAACTTTTTCTTCATTTAGTTTCTCTTGGGCATCTAAATCTTTGATTTTTCAAGTTTGGGAAGTACTTGTAGTTTTTTGTAATAATATCGTTTCTGAAAACATACAGTTTAGCTTCCAAGCGCGAATGAGATCCATCATGACGATAACTGTTTATTCGGGCCCTGAAAGCTTTATAATCAATTCATTGAAATGTTGGCATATGTCTGTAAAAACATCAATTTTAAAAGCCACATAATATCCATCAACTGTGGGTATTGTTCAATTTTGCTCTCATTTTGTAGAAACAGTCTGATTTCTTCCAAGCAATCAATAAATCTTTGAAGTACGTTCCCGAGGCTCAACCAGCGAATATTGTTATACATTACTAAGCCATTATATACCGAATTGATTTCATCCAACAAAGCATCAAACTTTCGCTTATTTAAAGCCTGCGACGATATGAGGTTGACTATTTTTGTGACTAAAGTTATTACATTATCAAGAGATGTTAAACCGCTATTTGGGTTGATTTGTCGAATCGGGCGCCTCTCGCACCAAGTGTTTTCTAGCCAAAATCCTATTGTACATAAGGCTTGTTGGTGAATAATGCAGCGGCATTCAAGAATCAGATGTCTACATCTGTTTTAAATAAAGAAATGAAACCATTTTTTTTTTTTGCCAACCATATTTGGAGCACCATCAATGGTTACTGAAACAATTTTTTTTTCAAAAATCAATTTCTTTCTCATCAAGCAAATTTCTTACTGTCGTACAAATATCTGTGCCCTTTGTAGTTGTTAACAACGATGTTATCGCAATTAATTCTTCCTTAATGATGTTTTCTACACAATATCGAGCAAAGACAACTAAACGTGCCGATTTGTAATGTCAATACTTTCGTCAAGACATAGCGATATAAAAGGGCGGGTTACTGTCATTTTTGTTGATCTGTAACATTTTTGCCAATTTCAAGATTCTATCTTTCATTGTGTTTCTAAATAGAGGAACATCTTTGATGCGCTGAATTATCTTATCTTTATTATCAAAATCATCAAAAGTGAGGGCGCTCATGCCAACCAAGCTTCCTTCAAAAACTCTCCCTCTTGAAAGGTTTACCATGCCGAGCAATGGCATTTGCAGCCGAGTAACTTGCGCACTTGTGTGACAATTTTTGCTTACATATTTAAACATAGACGTCGACTGTTTATTTCTGTCTTTTATTGCACTTGCAATTAATTCTTTTTGCTCTGGTTCGCTTTTTTTCACAAAAGGATTTGTGATTTGTTTCAAAATGCCGTTTTACAGACGATATATGTTCTGCATACCACTATTCCAGAACACAAAACACACCCCTTTGTCACCTTTATTGATCATGCTATATTTCTCAGCCCACCAAGTTTGAAATTCTCTCTGCTACACTTACTATCTTACACTTGTTGTTTTCTTGTTGAACTAGCCATGTTAAATAGCAGTTAAAAATCGTAATTTTAACACAAAACTTTAAATGTACAGTTGTGTCGATGAAATTGACTATTCTATGTGCTCGTTTGATTCCTCCCCCTCCCGCAAAAAAACACCTTTTACTAACTGCGCACGACTGCGGGCTCATGGGCAGATTTATTTGTTTTTAGGAAACTGAGTGCTTGTACGAGATTTCTGTAGTGTCTGCTCTTTCGCTTTTGTCTCAGGTCATTAAAATTTTTAAAAATAAAGCAGTGAGAGTTATTTTACCAATTAGACTTACAAGACAAGAATTAGATCACATTAATAAATTAGATGCATACAAGCTGAATTATTAATGTAAACGTTAGAATATGTTTTTTAAACAACTTGAATATATTTAGAAATAGTTACATACACACACTATGCGTAGATAAACGATAAACTTTGCATCATTAGCAATTTATTATATACGAAGTATTTACGCAAGACTTAACAAAACGAGTCTGCTCCCCGACTTGTCGGCGTCACGACGGATCACTCGCGTTTGTTCATAATACTTCAAAGTAAACTTAAATTATTTTAAGCTAAAATGCAAATTGTTTTTGATCGATGGCGTGCCCAAAATATTCTGTCACGTTCCATCATTGGCACGCGTGCCATTGGTTCGCCATCCCTGCTCTATTGGATTCAAGTCCGGTGAGTATGCTGGCCAATCCATACGGGTGATATCCTCCGATTGAAGGCATTCGTCTACAATGTTTGCACGGTGAGGACGGGCGTTGTCATCCATAAACAGAAATTCAGCACCCATGGCACCACGAAACAAACGTACATGTTGTTCAAGAATGACATCCCGATAGATGTGGCCTGTCATCGTTACACTCTGAACATGCAGGTCAGTTCTGGAACCAAGAATAATTCCTCCCTAAACGAGCGATCCTGCACCACCGTAACGGTGTCGTTCAATGGTGTTCTCTTGGTGGTAACGGGTACCTGGCGCTCTCCATATTTAAAGTCTGGAAAGAATCAGACTGCAAACTAAACCTGGACTCGTCGGAAAACATCACACAAGACCACTGTTGTGGTGTCCACAATGCATGCTCTCTACTCCAGATTAATCGCAAGCGACAGTGAATTGCGGTAAGTGGAACACATCTGACAGGCCTACAAGCATATAGACCAATGTGCCCTAAGCGTCTGTACAGAGTCTGCCTTGAAACTGTCGTACCGGTAGCTAAAGAGAGCTGACGAGACAGGTGTGATGCTGTGCTCCGTCTGTTTCTTTTGGCAGTAACTGCCAAATATATATACAGGTCCTCATTCGGCGTTGTAACTCGGGGGTGACCTGTGCTGTAACATCTACTCACATTACCATCATCTTGGAATCGTTTCCAAAGCCCGGAGATGACATTCTGAGTGGTTCCAAGTTCCTCGGATACTTCCAGCTGATACGTCCCCATTCCAGTCGTCCAATAATTCTACCACGTAAAAAATCATCCAAATGCTTCCTTTGTACCATAACTAAGCGGTTATTGCACTGAAAGGCTTTTAAAGAGCTTGTGAACAATTTTACTTCTTTGCCACCATTCCTTATATACCCCTCTACAGTACAGTCCCGATAATCCGAACAATATCGGACCGACCCCTGTTCGGATTACGTGATTGTTCGGATTAGCCGGAGTAACAGCGAAATCACTATTTGAACTGGGAGTACGGGTTATGTTGTACAATTTTTCATACTAAACATTAGTGTTCTGTTCTGTAGTTTATTCCATTTTAAAATTTGTACCATAACTTGATGTACAGTGCGTGAATATTAAATAAAGAACTGTTTTGAATTAAGGTTTATACTGTTTTTATATTGAAATATTCACCGATTTTTTTTTCGTCCTTAAAATTATAAAAATTTTTCCGCGGAGCCGTTCGGATTAACCGGATGTTCGGATTAGCCGTGTTCGGATTAGCGGGACTGTACTGTATTTCACTCTCGTCATTGTGACGTACTATCCGCGCCATCTGGTGGTTTCCTGTAATTTGCATATTCTTCTTCAAGATGTGTGTGATAATTCTGCAGGCGGAATTTTTATTTTAGAGTTCAATTTCTGTGTGATTCTGAATTATCCTTAATTTATGGACATGAGTGTATTATGCGGGAAACATATACTTTCGTAGAGCGCCAGCACAAGGAAATGTGCTTTTTCTCTGTTTGAGTGGAACCTGAAATAAAAAAAGAGAAATAGACGCTGTAATGCAGACTCATCAATGATTACGAGTGTGCTTAATTTAGATGGATTCAAGAAATAAAAATTGCTCGAGATCGATTTCGAGACTAGCTGCAAATAAAAGGTAAATTTTTTCCTTAATTTTGAGGCTTTGTAGCTAGATTAAAAATATTTGCAATTAATAATAGTGTTTCAGTACAAAAAGTGGAAATGAGCTGCATCTAATTAGTCAGAAAAATGCTACTGTTGCCAACACGATAATCACAATATGAAGCACATATTTGTGATGACCAATTCAGATAAAACAAGAAACTAATCTCTCTCTCTCTCGATATTTACATTATTCTTGAAATCTACTGTAAAGTAAAGCTTTTATGTAAAAAAAAAATGAACGTTTTAAATCCATCAGTCGATGTATAATCTGGTATTATATTTCAGTATAAACAAAATAGAGGATAAAAAATAACCCTACTTAGAATAAACTCAAATTTGCAAAGCCATTACGAGGCCGTTATTTAAGGTTTCGTGATCTTAGAACTATTTCCTCTATCCTTGGCTTCATTTGTAGCATACTTTTCAGCGTTTCTTTTTTCAGCATATTAGAAGAGAATTGGAATTACTTTACATTCTTTTCAATTTTTAGTTATTCTAAAATCTTAGCTCTTTTATTAAACCATATAACAATTATCACAAGAAATGGCGTAGCTTACAGTTTAGGGTTACATCGAGTATCCCCCCCCCCACACACACATACAAGCACATAAATTTTCTTTTCAGAAAACCATTTTTACGTTTTAGTAATAATAATAGTAATAATAATAATAATAATAATAATAATAAATAGAAATGTTTTATATTTTAGAATTGTTAGCTGACTTTAGTTTTCCTAATGCACCCGACTAGAGATAATGCTCTTTTCGGGGGAAAAATATTAACTTATAAAAATCTTCCAAATATGTATAGATATTATTTCCAGCTATATTCCATTTCCCCAATAATTACTAATACAAATTTGTGATTAAATATTTTTGAAAAGTTGTGTGTGTGTGTTCTGTTTAATCCACACACACACGCACACATTATTTTTAATTTATTATTTAAATCTTTTTTCGCAAATATTTTTATTTTTTAAATTTACTGTCTCCTCTACAAAGATTCATATTTCTCTAAAAAATCTTAACATTGTATTTAGGTTTGCTCTTTCAAGCAACTATTTATCTGTACATACGTCATAAATGACGCGAGATGGTGTAAGGCTTCATTTATTATTTTTATTCCGTTATTAAATTATATGATTTTGAGTTGTTGAATTGATGAGGCATGTCTTAGGGACAGATATTCCACTTTTTTATTTGACTAGTAGACACTTATATGAAACACAAAGTAGAAACTACATGGGCAGCAGCAAACATTAACAGAACATGTTGACAAATATAAAGCGTGGCGGGAATTTTCCAGTGAATCTCGCTCTTTTATATGAACACAGACCAGAAGCTCCAAAACTCATATGACATCTGTGAATGGATCTTGTGGCTGGTAGGCAAATAGTATACAAGGTGATAACATAAGGAATAATTGAAAAAATGCTGAATGCATAACTTTGCAGTGTTACAGTTATGATTATATACCATTAGGCGGGAAAGCTAACAGTTAATTATTTACGCTCAAGTCCTGGAGGGTCGGGACCATTACAAATTAAGATGAAATTAGTGTGAATTATTACACAATATATATATATATATATATATATATATATATATATATATATATATATATATATATATATATATAGTATAATAAAATAAAAGTGAA
The DNA here is from genome assembly GCA_019973935.1 of Trichonephila clavipes. Lineage (NCBI taxonomy): Eukaryota > Metazoa > Arthropoda > Arachnida > Araneae > Nephilidae > Trichonephila > Trichonephila clavipes. The sequence continues at coordinate 6,796 of BMAU01014006.1, forward strand.
GAATAACTAGAACCCACAGTCTAAAGAAGTAAGAAATTGGAATTCAGCAAACACAACAAAAGTAGATACAAAAAGTCATAGGACTAAACTGGTGACCTATTATGATTTCTAAAGCTGTCGCTGAATTAGGCCAGAGAATTAGGGTTAGCAATGCTTTATGGATCCACCTTCCCCGTACAGCAGAAATTTTCGACATAATAGGGAAAAAAAACCAAGTTGAAAAGTTAAGCCTAATACAGCACGTGGTTGTAGAACCTAACAAAATCGTAAAAAGAAATTGAGAAAAGAAAACAGTAATGAATCTATCAAGGAGAGGAATACTAAAACTTTTTAATAGAAAATATTAGGGAAAAACTTACTTGTAAAACAAAAATCCTGAACTCAAAAAATCCTGTCCACGAAAAACACAAATATATATATATATATATATATATATATATATATATATATATATATATATGTGTGTGTGTGTGTGTGTGTATACTACTACTACTAATAATAATAACAACTTAAACTTATATCTTCTCATAATTCAATCTCCTGTATTTTTCACATCTAATCCATAAATCCTACTTAGAAACACGTCTTAATTTATCTTTTTCTAAAGCATTAAAAACATTAAATTGGTATATTTATTACTGATTCTTTAGACCTTGAATTTTTGATAGATTTATTGGCGATTCCAAGAAATACAATATCGTAAATTGTTTTAATACGCTTTAATAACCGGAATTTAATATTCCCTAAACAATGATGTCATTTCTATAAATAACTAATAATTCCCTTCGTCTAAACATGTGACTGTAATTTTTATAATGCGTTTTCCTCCGTTCTTCCTCGTGTATAAGAAATTGTTTTTTGAATAATTCCCTCTCTTGCTCTTTATCTTCACCATGTAAATATCGCGGCTCTTTGTCTGCCTTCGTCAAAATGTAAGGCGAGAGAGTATTTTTGTGCTGTGTGTTTTCTGTGTTACGTTGTGTAAAAAATGTTTATGTTTGTGTTACTACAACTACTGTAAACAGGATTAACAATGAACGCCGGACTGCTTAGTCATTGCAACACCAACAAATAAATAATCTCTAATTATTAAATCCTTATCACTCGACACGCCCTATCATTTCGCACAGTATGAAGTCATTACAGCAAGGTTGATCATATTTTATGGAATTCATGAGGCAGTCTTGAAGGTTAATCCAATTTATTGCATTGAACATGTAGAAACACACAAACACATATTGACGGCATCACAAAGAAAACACATATAACAAAAATACACACACGACAACTGCAACCGTCTGCATGTTGATGGCAGACAAAGACAGAAGAGAGAAGAGCGCGGGATTTCCAGATATCGGTATTTATAGCCAGCGGGACATCACATGATGTGGGGGTGGATGGATGTAGTTTCAAAACTCCCCGTTAGGCGGGTAACTAATTAAAATAATTGCGTGTTTGTCTAGAAGGACTTGACCATAAATAATTCAAGAGCTATTAAAGTTTAAATTACTGTGAATTATTACATTTATATACACGCTCATGGACAAAAAGATTAGCGCACCAAGAAATAATTGCAGGATCGTAACGAAACTTGGCATGAAGGTACATGTTCAGGGAGAAATGAAGCGCGATTTCCCATTACGTATAGCCGGTAGAGGACGTTTAACGTCGTTCTCCGTAGAGTACAGGTAACCAAAGCTTGTTTGAGTGTGTTGAGTCATTTATGAGGGAAGAGCTGAGGTGGACATGCTATTACGCTGTTTTCGAAGACAATATGAGCAGCTGTCGCAGTTTGAGAGGAGACGAATAATCGGCATGATGGAAGCTGGGTGGTCAGCTAGGTGAATAGCTCGTCCATTAGGCTGCTCTGGTTGTGTTGTGAGGAGGTGTTGGGACCAGTGGATCCGAGAGATGTCACTTACATGAAGACCAGCCTCAGGACGCCCTCCACAGACCAGTCGTGGAGAAGACCGCCACATCGTAAGAAATGCACAACTGCTTCATATGCCGCCATCCAGGCCCAGGTAGCACCTTCATTAGGGATCCCTGTGTCTTCTCGAGACATACGAAGGCGCCTGGCTAAAGGACATTTGGGATCACGGTGCCCATTACGTCTGTTGCCCTTGACGCCTACCTATCGACGCCTCTCTTTGGAGTGGTGCTGCGCAAGAAGAAACTGTACTGCAGAGGAATGGAACCAGATCGTTTTTAGCGACACAGATCAAGATTCAATCTCAGCGGTGATGACAATCATGTTCGTGTGTAGAAACCCGTGGTGAATGCTTCAATCCTGCCTTTGCTTTACAGCGACAAACCACTCTCACAGCTGGTGTGATGGTATGGAGTGCCATTGCCTACAATACACGGTCGCCCCTAGTATTGTTCCGTGGCACCATGACAGCCCAGCGGTATGTCCATGACATACTGCAACCAGATATGTTGCCACTTATGCAATGACTCCCAGGAGCCATTTCTCAACGAGACAATGTTCGGCCATACACAGCAAGGGTGTCACAAGACGGTCTCCGTACTGTTACTACCCTTCCTTGGCCAGTCTGATCTTCAGATTTATCTCCAATCGAGCATATCTGAGATCATTTGGGACGACGAGTTGAGCATCCCCGAGTTTGAACGAACTAGAGGCAAGGTTACAACAAATATGGAACGAAATGTCTCAAGACATCATACAGAACTTGTATGCCTCAATGCCCGATCATATCACAGGGGGTTCAACAGGGTATTAAATCCTCGTTCCTTTTGCCTTTTTCTCTGAAATAAATTATCCTTTCTCTTTGATTTTCTAATCATTTACTTATATCAAAGTAGTCAGTATGCAAAATTTCGTTTCATTTTGCCGACTCCTTCTTGGTGCGTTAAATTTTTTTTGTCCATGAGTGTAATATATATATACACTATATGTATGGGAAAAGAGCGACTCTCATCACGACATCTTCGGAACTGTTAGAGTTACAGACAAAATTCGGCAGGCAGGTTCATTTTGTGGAGTATAGATCCACTAAAAACGGGTTTTGAAGATATCGACTCCCATGGAGGAATCTAATTGGTTACGGGGGCGTTATGAGCTTAAAAAAATCCCGTTATTGAACTATTGGACCTAAAGACTTGAAATTTGTCAAACATGCTTCTTTTGTTAAATAGTGGTTTATTAAAATAGGTTTAGCGGAAATCGATTTCTGAGTGAGTGAGGGAATGTTAACGTCGCACTGTGTTCATCTACACGAGAGCTTTTGGCGACGGACCTCTTAATTTTGAACCATGGTCAAGAGACGAGGATGATACCTGAGCTGGATCACTCCCTTGCTGACACCCCTCTCTTATCTACCACACCATACCAAATGGAGCTCTCGACAGATTTAACGTGCATCGCTCCCCTACACGGCATCGATTTCTGAGAGAGTGGGGGTTATGTGGACGTAAAAGACACATCCGTTCTAAAAATTCATGTCCTGTCCTTTTTAAAATCAAGAGACGAGGGTTATAAGAATGTTTTTCAATATAATAGAAAGCTTAATTCTAGGACTTAGATATCGATAAATATATATAATTAAACATTATCTTGAAATATCCAGGGAAGTTAACGGTTAGTGTATATAAAAAAAATCTATTCATTTTTTTTAACCTCTTCCGGCAAAATGACGAGTATAGCTCGTCATTGGTTTTTCATGCCATACTACACAATGATAATCTACATTTTTAATGCGACTTAAGTTACTGTTGAAGATGATAATTAATTTCGAAAAAGTTCGAAGTCGCTCCAGTTGAGATTTACTATCTTAGAGATGGTTTGACAAAAAAGGGATGCATATATACTCAGCAGAAAATTGGAGGACCAGCCTGTGTGATTGAATACAATAATGGAATGGGAGGCGTCGATAAAAATGATCAATAGTTGGTGTGTTTTCCGGTTATGCGAAAATAGATGAAAAAATATAAAAAAGGTTTTTTTTCCACATGCTTGACATTCATGGTACAAACTTTAAGGATAGGTACAGGACATTGTAATAATCATGTATTGTTTTGGAATGTATGAGCGCAAGGGACGCAGTGAGGCGCAAACAGGGAAAATAAAAGAAAAGAGAAATGGAGTTAACTCGATTGGTTGCGTTGCCTGTAAAGGGCAGTAGATGCCTATCCTTCGTTTAACATGAGGCATCTCAGTAGGGGAACGCGCCATTCACGATTGTGCTGACGTTTACGAAAGGAGGCTTTACGTATGCCAAAAATGCAGACATGCATTACGTGTACGGCCGTGCAAATGGTAACGGCAGAGCTGCGCTATGAATGTATTACGCGCAGTTTCCAGATAGACGAATGCCGGATTACAGAATTTTTCAGCGGTTACATCGTCAACTTCGTGAAACACGTTCGTTCCACGTCACCGGACATGATGTTGATCGACGATGAGACGTACGCAATCCACGCCGGGAAGAAAGCATCTTGAACGTTGTGGTTCATATACCAGAGTCAAGTGGAAGAGCTGTCTCTCATCACGTAAGTGTGGGTAATCAGACCGTTTGTCATATGTTAAACGAAAATCGCTTACATCAGTGGCGCACACAAGGGGGAGGGGGGTTCCTGGGAGTCCGGAACCGGACCCCCCAAGCCCTTAATTTTTTTTCCGATTGATTATAGTTCTAAGTTTATAGTACGCAAAATTTACTTAAGTATTTGTTAATTTGTTATTAATGATTAATTTTATTAATTAAGGCTAATTATTTATTCAATAATTAATTTTTTACTGAGTTTTATTCCCGAATATCGACAAAATCAAAAGGAGCATGATACAAGAATGATGAACTTTCGACCACGGACCCCCTCCCCCCTTGAAAAATTCCTGTGTGCGCTACTGGCTTACACCCATTTTCAGCGAGTACAAGCTTTGAATCCGGCAAATATCTTCTCCGACTGCCAATGGGTGGTATAGCAATCTGCGCTGCAGCTGAACTTCATAGCTCATGGGCTGGTTCACAAGTTCCTGGAAACGTTCCACGGAAATGACTTGCCAAATATTGGCAAAAGTTGTCCATAACTCAGTAAGGTTCGTTGGTGCTGTGTGATGGCCTTTTACGCCTATTTCCAAAACATCCCAAAGATGCTCAATAGCATTTAAGTCTGGGCTTCAAGGTGGCCAATTTATGACAGAAAAGTCAGAGGAATGCATAGCCATCCAGCCAGTAACCAACCGGGACTTACGAGTGGTGGAGTTGCCTTGCTGGAAATCTCCATTACCGTGTGCCCAAAACAGCATGAGTGGATGGAAGTGATCACCCAACAGCTCTACGTACCGAATTACACTGAGGGAGGTTAATACACGAACCAAAGATCCCAAACAGTGCTCCAATAAAACACCCTAGAATATGATTCAGCCACAACGCTTTTTTACAGTTCAAATCTGGCATGCAGGATCCATGGCTTTATGAGCCTGACGCCATATTCTCAGCCTCCCCTCGGTGTTAACTAGTCGGAATCGAAACTCATCACTCCATGCTACTCATCAGTGGCGTAACGAAGGACATTTGGGGCCCCCTGCAAAAAGTCAGGTTTTGGGCCCCACATTGAATTTTACAAAGGGTAGGCACTTGCGTCAGTCAGGCTTTGGGCCACTTAGAACCCTGCTTCCCCCACGATGCGGGGGTTGTGGGGGTGTACGTTACGCCACTGCTACTCGTTTCCAGTCCTATACACTCCAGTCTCTGTGCTCTCTTGCTCAGGCAAGACGTGCGGTCCTATGGAGACCATTGAGCAATGTTACTCTCGTAGGTCGACGGCTCCCGAAACCCATACGGTGAAGCGAGCGTTGAACAGTCCGTTTACTAACTGTACGACTGGCACCGTCATTCAACTAGGGAGAAGTTTGAGCTAATGTTTGGCTTCACTGGCTACGTACATTACGCCTAAGCCGTCTCTCACCACGCACTATCAATGCTAATTTTCCTTTGCAGTTTGCCCGATCACTAGTTTTTTGTTCACCATCCATGTATTCTTGATATACTCTTGACACTGTCGACCTTGAAAATCCTAGCAGTCTTACGATTTCGGAAATTGAATGTTTCATGCGTCGCGCATCTACGATTTATCCGCGATCGAAAACGTCTAAATCAGGCAGTTTCATCCACATACGAATAAAATTAGAATTTTTCACGTGCTGCCATCTGTCGGCTCTTTTGAATTCGTAAATGTTATGTTAATCCTATAAATAATTTTCTAATGGAAAATGCGCCTTTCCGCATTTGTGGAAAAATCGCTTACAATAAAGGAGAGGGAACAACTTATCGACATATCAACTGATTCGATGTTAAAAATTTCAATTTAAGCAAGAACAGCTTTTAAATTTTATGTTACAAATTGATGCAAAATACACAGTATTTCTCTAAGCATTTTGATGCCCTCCTTAACAATGTGTGTCAAATATTTCTTAACGTGAGTGGCTACAAAAACAAAGTATAGAGACAAATTAAACTCAGAATATGCAATGCGATTGGAGATAATCTCAACAAACCTAGACTTCAACAGTTTAGGGGGGGGTGCAAGCATATATCCCAGTTACTAAACATAATGTATGTGGATCACAAATTAATATTATTAATATTTAAAGCAGATTAAAAATTTCATGCAATATTTTTTAATTGCCTTTACACAAAGTACCTATAACATGTTGATCTACTCTAAATATTATTTTATGATATATTCTTCTAAGTGTGTGTGCGGAATAGGGTTCCACGAAAATACTTTCTAGTTTTAGGGGTTCCACGAAAACACCCTCTAGTTTTAGGGGTTCCATGAGTTGAAAAAGTTTGAACACCACTGATTTAAAGGAACGAAAGTACATCCAAAATAATAATAAATAATGAAATTTATCCTCTATAAATGTATTTTATTCCTTTTGATTTTTGAAAATACTCTTGTGTCTGTATTAATGATTCATTCGTGAGTTTTTCAAATTTTTAAGAAAAAATTTTAGAAATAGTGGGGAAAAAATGTGACTGCAAAGAAAATCCTCTTTATATTATTATTGTCGTTTTATTCTTTCGTTGTTTTATTCAAATCAAAGTAATGGTTTAGATATGAGATAAAAGTAGAAATTCGTAGGAAAAAGTAGAAATTCATTCACACACACAAATTCGAAATAGCCGGTAGACACAGGACTTTAATTGCTTAAAAAGAATTTAATTTAAAAACTAACGCGTCCTAAACATAATCAAGTTAACCAACATATTTAATTTTAAATTGACAAAGTTAATTTCTAAAAAATTTTCTTACATTTGTTATTTGTTTTCGCAAATCTGATTTATTAGAATAGCCACTTTTTAAAAAAATCTTAAAAGTTAGATATTGCTAGTTTTTTTACTCTTTCTGTGTCCATCTGTGATATGTTTCTGACCATGATACAAGAAAAAATTGTAAAAATAAAATTATTATTCGTAATACCAATCACTGTACAGAATTGGGGCGGAATACTTTTGAGAATATTAGAAAAAAAAATTGTTCACACAAATATATTAAAATTAGCAGTGAAAATTTTAAAATATTGATATATTTTTAAAAATTTAAAATTTAAATTCTTTGTTTAAAATGATGTTTTTGTCTGGAAATATATGTATATATATATATATATATATATATATATATATATATATATATATATAATAGCTACATATGGCCCGGCTTTGCACGGGCTTTCTCTTTCCCTCATGACGCCAGCAATTATGTGTGTGTTTGTACGCACGCAATGTGAGTGATTTCTAAAATTATTTCATTAAATTGCCCTTTTTCGAAATTTGTTCCACATATTTTCGATTTAAGACAGGTTTTCCCCCTCCCTCTAGCCCCGCATAACACGGTTTTTTTAGTGTAAAATTACTGTTTCTCTCCCCCTCCCCCTCACAGATAAAATATAGCTTCAAATTTCGATCTATGACTTTTAAAAAACAATATTGCATTAGTTAAAAAATTATTAATGTGAAGCAATAAAAAGAAAACGATTCTTTAGTTAGCTAAAATATGTCTCTGAAATGTATTTTTATCCAAAATAATAGACAATGTAATTTTTTAATTAACAAATAATTAATTTAGTAATGAATTAATAGAAATACTTTTAAAACACACACACACACACATATATATATATATATATATATATATATATATATATATATATATATATATAAGTTATAAAAAAAAACAGTATGGGGGAAGCGTAGTATATATATTTACATGTACTGAAAAAAACATTCAAAAAGAAAAAAACTAAATGATAAAAACATTTTTATATTTTATTTTAATTTCATAGCTTTCCTTCTACTGTCATAGTTACAAATTTTGTGTAATGAACGCTTAAAATAGTGTAAATAATTTATATCAGGAAGTGTAATACATTAATATTACTTTTTGTTGTATTTATTTTATGTTAAAATCTTGCCACCACCTCTCCCTTTCATTATGAAATAAAAATAGTGATGACACTGATGAACGGAATCAATGAAAAGCGAAAGCGCACTGAGGGATGGCGTAGAGAAAACATAAGGGATAAAAAAGATAAATTAATGCTGTCACGGGCTTTTTTGCAAATGGCAGAATTTTTTCCTACTTTCTTGACAATTGTCATTATATTTTGAAAACTTCTCGCAATATCTTTATAAATTTTAGCCTATGTGTTAAGGGAAAAAAGGGAAAAGGGGAAAAAAAAAGATTCTCCGAGAAAAATCTAGAAGGATCTAGAGCCGGGGTGGGCATTACGTCGATCGCGATCGACTGCAGGACAGCTAAGACAATTTGGGATGACCGCCTGAAGATTAGCAGTTAGTAATTCTTTCGGAAATATTCAAAATTGACTGACAGTATGCAGACTGATTGCCAACATAGCAAAATAGTATACGTTTTTGTTTTTATGTCTTCCTGACGGGTGGAATTAGACAGTGAATATAACGTTGCATCGTACAATCAAGAGAAGTGATAAAATATGTGAATCATTCAAAGAGAGGAGGGCCCAAACCATCCTATTACAGTTCAGAGCGATACTGTACGCACGCAGAATTCGTAGTCTGATATTTATATCTGTGAAAACAAGGTTGTAGTTGGGAAAAAAGTGCGTAATATTTCGATATTTTTTTAATTCGTGAGTTTGTTATTCACATTGTATTTGCATATCGTACTTGTGTATTAACATATAATCAGGATTTAATAAATGAAAAATAAGAAAAGAGACTAACCAATTCAAGTTTGATCAAGTTTATAGTAAATTTTCTTAAAATTTGTTACTCACAAACCTTTTTCACATTCAGAAGAATTCGGTACAGTTATCGAACATGATGATAACACTCATGTTGATACTGAAAAGGAATTGTCTCTTGAACAAAAATTAGAATTAGCGATAACTAAAAAAATTTCAACAAATCTAAATACAATACAGAAATCAGCTGTATACAAAACCGACGAGAAATCGTTCGAGATTACGTTCCAGGCTTAATAACCGTACCATTAATGCAATATATTTTCTAAGATCTCATTTCATATATTTGTAATAGTACCTGTAACGTCTTTGCTGGAAGCGTCTAAAACTCAAGTGTCTCCTCTAGCACCCGCTGTATCAAACAAGCTGTTGAAAGCAAACTGAACAGGCATGAAACAAGAGCTATTGGAAGCAAACTTTACGGACATGAAACGAAACGAGACGAGCGAGCAAGTGGCATGCGCTGTAGTGATTTGGTAGAAAAGAATTTAGTTTGGAAAATGATTTAAAAAGATAAACGTTAAATTTCTTGGCTGGCAAAGAAAAGAGAGAAAACCTGAGGAGATACTCTTGGAGTATAAAGTAGTTGAGAAGAAAAACTGTGGAGAAAGTTGGCATAGAAACTTAAAATTTAGAGATTAGATACTTAAAATTAGAGAGAAATAAATTTTTCTTTCATTACAACCTTTGGACGTGACTATTCATTTACGCTACGTCACAGTACCACAGACTGAATAGTGATATTAACACTTTTTTGTGATTTAAATAAATAAGAGGCTCCTTTTCTTTTTTGTGATTCTTTATATACTGTTATAATTTAAAAATTACAAGTGAATTTTTTGTGATATTTACACTCTCTAATAAAACAGCAAATAAAACAAAGAAACGCCTGTATTTTCTTTCTTTTCCTAAAACTTCTACACCAATATTAAAACCGGTATCCCGGTATTAAGATTTAAAAAACACCGAATACTGGTATTGAACGTTTGGTCCGATATTGCAATGGCCATGGTAGCCGAGTGGTCAAGGTATCGGATCGCGGTTGGCCTTGTCACGAGTTCGAGCTCAGTGCCACTAAGGACCCGTCGTGTATGGCAGTGATGCACGTTAAATCTGTCGAGAGCTCAAACGTTCTCCCGTTGGTGTGGTAGTTAGGAGAGGGGGTTGCCAGCTTAGGTGTCGTCCACGTCACTTGACCATGGTTCAAAATTACGTGGTCCGTCGCCAAAAGCCCTCATGTAGCTGAACAGTGCGACGCTAATATTCACTCACTCACCCGAAATTGCAATCCCTATTAGATACTCATAAGATAAGTATGTCCCACAAAATAGAATACATACACCGTAGCAAATTTCCCCAAATCTCAAACTCATTTATTGTGGTTCCACTATTCTAGAATTAAGCAGGAGATACGTTAGTTTCTCCTCAATTGTCCACAAATTTCAAAACTTACTAATGAAGAGAGGCCACTGATGGCTTTCCACTATTTGCTTAGGTAATGCTCTCGTGAACATGGTTCAAAATAACAAGGTCAAGATCCAACGAAGCCCTCGTGTATCTTCGATTTGATTTTAATTTACATCACATTATGAAGCAACACGGGGGCGACTGGAGACGGGTTTCGTTATTTTGTACCCTTTCCAAATGTCGAGAATGCACTTTAACTGGCGAGTTATAAATACGGCAACGCGCATACTCTGGAGTGTGGTATGTAGTAAGAAACGCAACAAAAACCAACACAAATTAGTCTGTATGAGCAATCAATTGAGATGTGTACGAAAAACTCACGTCAATTTAAAAAGGAAACAGAGCAAAACATGAAAATTTGATGCAAATTGAGGAAAGTGGTCACAGAAATGCATTCAATATTGATCCAGTTGAGCAGAACACGCAGCGAGCAGGAATTGATTTTATGACAACATTTTTGGAGGTGAAGGCGGGGTTCAACATTTTTAGGAGTGAAGGCGAAGGTTTTTTTTTTCGAGTCAACCCTCAACTACCAACGATATTGAAAGGGTGTGAGGTACACTGTTGCAAAATCATTGGTTGCCTCTATAGAGGAAATTGGATAGTGTTAGGATACCATCATTCAAAAAGATTCGGTTAAGCACGAAATCTGTTTCCATTATGTGCCTTATTCATTAAATGACGAACAGAAGAAAACATGCATATGCACTGTTGTAGATTTCATTGACACGTGTGACCGAAAACCAACCTTTATGCACACTATCGTCACAGGAGATGAGGGCTAGTAACTTCAGTACAATCCGAAAACGAAGCGACAAGCAATGAAATGGTGTTCATCGGCTTCCCCGAACTTCAAAAAGAGCCGCTTACAGAAGTCGGGAATCAAGAAACTCTTGACTAATTTTTCCAACAGCAATGGTATGGTACACCAAAAAAGTTGCTCCTTAACGCTAAGATGTCAATCCTGTATCCCGATGCTTCGCATCGAGCATGATTAGCTACGGATGTGCGGTAGTGGGAAGCATACATTATTGCATGACACTAGCGTAGCTTGCTCTTACAGGACCCTGTATCAAAATTCCCGTAGTCCCTTTTTTAGATATGGGAGCCCTGTTAGTGATACTGTATTTACACATCTTGGAGCCCCGTATCATTGATACGGCCGATACGGTGGTAGCTACGCCCCTGTTGCATGACAACCTACGTCCGCTTACTGCGATTCCTATATGCAACTTCTTAGCTCATTGCCGTACATCTGTTATCCAACAATCAGCGTACTCACCAGATATGGCACCCACATACTTTTTTGTCACCTCCCCCCCCCTCAAATGGGTTCCGATATCAGATATTCGGTGATGTGTAGCATCTGAGATTTGATGTATCCCAGAAACTGTTTTCGCTGTCTCATATCAGCACAGTGTGTACACAAAGATAGAGCTTGGGGGTTCAAACCCTACCCAAGCACCAATAGATTTTTTTCAAGGATCACGCTTCGACACTTTCGACTATATGCTTTTTAAAATATGTTAACCCCTTCTATGAAAGTAGTCGGTGAACGCCAGCCTTCAATAAGCTTAAAGTTGACAATTTACCAGTTTTACTGTGATAATAATGGTTATTTTTAAAAATTTTTATTAGTATTTATTATACATTACATTCGAGATTCTTTACAACTTTTTGTGGTGCAAAACGAATTGGTTAGTTTTAACTCACCTTATTGCGATGCATGGCATTTTCTGAATATTTCTGTTCCGTAATTTTTTAGATAGTTAGAGAAATGAATGGAAAAGTAATAAGGTGATAACAGCATAGAAATAATATACAGTCGACTCACGCTAATTCAAACCTTCGATAATACAAACCTCTCGCTAATTTGAAGTATATGCTCAATCACTAGAAAAACTCTTTATATTTCGAACTAAAGCAATACGTTTTAGTGTATTCAATATTTCGAAGTAAAATCTGCGGTTGGCCAGACTATAACACGCGATAATTCGAAGTTATCTTATATAACTCTCTACAATTCGAACACTCACTATCATGGACAGTCATGTAGCAAATAGGTTGCCGCATGCATGTTTTGTGTAGTATTGTTTATATGTGTTTCTCCTGTAACGTAACCTCTTTAAAGACCATCTGTTTGCCATCCCGTCATTGTGTTTCCCGATTCTTCAGGCAAAAAGACACTTTTATTGCTTTACTTCTTCAAGTAGACAATAGACCGATCGCACCTGTTGCCAGCCGTCCATATCTTTCGTTTAACACGTAGCCTTGCTACACATAAGTTCAGAAAAGATGGTCCACTATGGTTAAGAAGAGATGCGCAGGATTGTGTATTTCGCTTCGTAGTGACATGACGGTTTATGACTCATCTGTGTGACTTATAGCACGTGGCACCAAATAGGGCATGGACCAGACTGGACCAATGCCATCTTGAAGGACCAGGCTCCGACAGCGTTTTGATGACGTCACGAAAGGAGGGAATGTTTTGCTACTCGCAGTGGCTGTCAGGATTATAAAGCTTAAATTTCTTTTCAGGTCGTAGGCTAATATTTCCACATTTATATTGATTATTTTTTATAATTCTTATATAGAATATTTTCATATGAAAGTTATGTATTAATTACGTTAGAAGGACGTCTAATATTTCCCAGGAAAAAGAGGGAAGTATCACTCTTGAAAGGTTCATAACAATGTAAGAAATATCTTAGTAATGTAAGAAATATCTCAGTAAAAACTGACTCAATGTAAAATATTTCCAATATCAGATAAAATAACAAAAGAAACATTTACTTGCAAAGAAAATAGGAAAAGTAAAGCATTAGAGGCATATTAATGAAAAAACGCATGCAAATTTAGCAACATTTTTCTGCAATCAATAAATCATAATAAAGGTTAAATGTGTGCAGAAATATATACAAATGCAAAATTCATGCAAAAATATATACAAATACAAACTTTATGCAAAAATATATACAAATGCAAACTTCATGCAAAATATATACAAATAAAGAATGTAATGCATGTAAAAATATATACAAATATTGAAATGACACAAGCAGTTTTAGATACCACAGTAATTATACAGAAAAAAAAGATTTGTGACGAATCTGTACGGAACCTTTCTACTAATCTTCTTAGGCGTTTTTTGGGGAATATAAATTCGCGTTTATTTCCAATCAACTTCAAAAAGATGAACGGGATATTCCAATTAGATAAGGTATTTAAGTCGAGCGTTGTGAGATAGCAACGTAGATGATGGAAGGCTATTGAGCCAGCAACTTTAACCGCAATATTAGAGGCTTCCAAGATATTTGAATAGTGTAGAAGAATTGCTGTGATTATAAGGAAGTTCCAGAAAGCTGATATAGCCAACGGTAAATATAATTAACTTACGCTTAAAAGAAGCGTTAGTTTTGTCAAATTAGTTAAAGTTAATGAGAGTTAAGAATTTGAGTACTGTATTTCTCGGACCTCCTATTTCGGCAGACCTTACTTGATCTTGAGCGTAATTATTAATCGGTTGCATCATTCGTAATTTAATTTATTATAAAGGTAAATCCCTTTATTGGACGTAACATAAAAGTATTATATGTTATTAGAGATTTTTTTGAGAAAACTATAATAATAAATAAATATTATTATTCAAAATGGCTCTTAGTAGTTCTTTGCCTCAAATTAATCTTGGTGTTCAAGGTGAGACCCAGGGGGGTCTCCACAGTGGTGCCCAACGAGTAAATCCCGAGTTTAGAGTCAGATCTAATTTTCGAATCATCCCTGAGCAGTATTTTTCGAGGGTGGAGAACGTGGCAGAATTCTTGGAAAATATAGATAATAACTTATCATATTACGAGATACCCTCACAACTCTCTTGTGCATATTTAAAGGGTCATCTCACAGGACGGGCACTAGATTGGTTTGAGGTTCTAGATTATAGGGTTGTTGAAGACAAGGCGACAGATTACACACACTTAAAGCAAGCTTTGTCAGAACAGTTCCCCGTGGTTAGAAATAGGTTGGAACTAGAAACGCGTTTCTATGCATTATCTCAAAAGCATAACCAAAAATCGTCTGATTTTGTGTATACTTATTAAAGATCCACAAAATCTTAAAACTCGAAATGACGGAGGAAAAATTGATCGATCATATTATTAGTAGGTTAGAACCTCAGATTTTTAATTATGTAGAGGTTAGGAATCCGCAAACCACATCTAACCTCCCACAAATTATTGATAAGTATGAGGAACGGTTTCTAAATAGAAAGATCAGAGGTTCGAGTTGGGAATCCCGATATATAAAACCAAACGAGAAGAATCGTTTCCTAATAGGAATCGACAGGAAAATTGGAGGGAAATGAGAGGTAACAATAGATATGCGGACAATAGTAGACCACGGAGAGAGTTCAATAAATTTGAGAGTCAAGGTGTTGTGGATAATCAGAGATTCGATGGTCGACGCCGAGGTGGTCAAGTGGATCATAGATTCCACAATCAAGGCGGTTGACAAGGTGGTTCGACGAATAGTTCTTTCAGGGGTCAGAATGATCGAAACAGACATTTAAACTTTTAAGAGATCGATGCGAGTATGGGGGTAATCGATCGCGAGGTACGGAAAATACTCCAGTTACAGAACACCAAACTATTAGGGTATCCTCACTACGAATGACTCCAGTGGATTTACCGTATGTCCCCATTCTTTTAAATGAGACATTCATTACAACCCTTTGGGACACGGGAGTGGAGAAATATTTCATATCAGAGGAGGTCTATCGCAAATATTTTTCGTATCGACCTCGTCAAAAGACGAAAGATAGAGAGTAGTGACGGCCCAGGGAGCCCCGTGTTGTCACTTAGGTCGGGTCGAATTACATATTCGGATTTAAGAATTCCAGAAAAAACCTGGGAATTTCACATTCTTAACAATATGCAATACCAATGCATTTTAGGCATTGATTTTATGAAGGATTCAAAATTGACTTTAGATTTCGATCAGAAATCTCTGATCATTCCAGATGACCAAATTAAGCAGTTGCCAAAAGTAGAAAAGCCGGTCGAGATTGATCTATCAGATACAAAGCTCGGTGAAGGGTAAAAGCAAAAATTAAGGAATTTAATTAATGGTTTTAAAGGACTATTTTCAGATCAGCCTGGGTTAACTCATGTTTTATACCATAAAATCGATACTGGGGACAAGGGACCGGTAATGTCAAGACCCTACAGATATGACAGGGTCAAACAAGGAATAATCGATTATCATATTGAGAATATGTTACGAGAGGGTACAATCCGTCTTATTCAATCCCCAAACGCGTCACCGGTAGTTTTAACGCGCAAGAATAATGACCTTCCTCCAGATTCTCTAGAGGCGTATCGATTCGCGATTGATTATCGCAAACTTAATGCCATAACTAAATACCCCTGATATCCATTACCGGTGATTGATGATCTAATCACAAACATTCCGCATACCAGCGTTATGTCGACATTGGATTTAAAAAGTGGTTATTTTCAATTGGCGATTAGTACGAAAGATATCAAGAAAACCGCGTTTATAACTCGCAATGACACCTTTGCATTCCTCAGAATGCCTTTCGGCTTTTCAGGGGCGCCGCCAAATTTCCAAAAAGCCATTGACATTATATTAAAACCTGTTATTGGGCGTTTCGTGTGGGTTTATATGGATGATGTTATTATCACATCTCCATCGTTTAATGAACACTTAGATCATTTGAATCAGGTATTAACATTGTTGCAAAACGCAGGGCTAACCCTAAACAAGGAAAATTGTCACTTCAAACGTGACAAATTGAAGTATTTAGGTCTCATAATTAGTAAGGAAGTGATCGAAACCAACAATAGTAAAGTCAAGGCAATCGCAGAAATGAAACCTCCTAAAAATAGTAAGGAAGTGTCGAAGTTTTTAGGGATGGCGGGGTGGTATCGGAAGTTTATACCAAAATATGCAGATATATGTGAACCATTATATCGGTTAAAGAAAAGGGGGCTAAATTTAATTGGTAAACGGAAGCACAGGAGGCTTTTGATAAAATAAAACACGCACTAACAGAGGCACCAGTTTTGCAGTTGTCGAATTTTACAGGACAGTTTAACTTATTTACTGATGCTAGTGGGGTCGAAATTGGTGCTGTGCTTAATCAAAACCGCAGATCGATTGCATTCGCGTCTAGAACCCTCAATAAAGCGGAAAGAAATTATACTGTTACTGAACGCGAATGTTTGGCGCTGTTATGGGCATTAAATAAGTTTAAAACTTATTTCGGATCCCTATCGGTAAAGGTAATCACAGATCACGCGGCATTTACAAAGCTAACGAATGGGAAAAACTTATTTAATTTGATGATTAGATGGGCACTCAAGTTATCCGAGTTCTACATAGAATGGGGACATCGACCGGGGGTCCAACACTTTGTCGCGGACGTATTATCTCGGAATCGAGTAGGCAATATGGATGGATCACAAATTTCGTACGCAGCTCTTCGAGCCCTCGCCTTAAAATCCCGAGAACAACTCATTCGAGAGCAAAGGGAAGATCCTGAGTTAGGACACATCTATCGTTATTTAGAAAATCCAGACGACGGTTACGTTAATGCGACTGTATGCGAGGGTTGGTCCCAAGATTTTAAAATTATAGATGGTCTACTCTTTTACGCGAAATATTCAACAACTCTTGGAGAACTAAGAGTGTACATTCCTAGATCTCTTCACGAAGCAATAATGCAAGAATTTCAGGATCTGCCATTAGCATGCCATCTAGGAAATAGGAAGACCTATTTAAAATTACGCGACACATGTTATTTTCCATATATGAGAAATATATATTTGAATATGTATCAACCTGTGACCGGTGTCAAAAATTTAATTACAAAAACGCGCTACCAGATGGTCGTTTAATTCCGATAGTATCGAATTACCCTCAATGAAATTGTAACGTTAGACTTATTAGGCCCCTACCCCGCATCCCGACCCGAAAGATATAGATTTTTATTGGTAATAACTGACCACTTCACTAAGTGGAGTGAGCTTATTCTTCTACGAAAAGCTTCGGCCCAGGCCATAGCTAACGCCCTTTTTGAAAATTATATTTCACGTTACGGAGCTACGATTTCTTTAATTAGTGATAATGGTCCCCAATTTATATCAGAGGTAGGTGAGCATCTAAGTCACAGGTTAGACATAAAACATATGAAAATGGTAACATACAGGCCACAGGCGAATTTAACGGAAAGGGTTAATCGCAATTTAGTCCAGATGATAGCCTGTTTTGTAAAAGAAAATCACGAAAAATGGTACCGATTTCTTCATGAATTCGCTTTCGTGCTGCGCACTTCAGTGAACGAAACAATAAATAAAACTCCGGCTGAGTTATTCTTAGGTAGAAAGATTATAACACCTTTTAGTAAATTAATAAATGTCACAGAGGGTGCTGAATATATAGGAAGAAACATTGAGAAATTATTCGATGAAGCAAGGCAGAATAGGCGGAAATAACACAAACATTGGGAAAAATATTATAATCGGAAAAGGAGGGAAGTTAACATCAAAGTAAATGACAGGTGTTGGTACAAACTCATTTTATAAGTGCTGCGGGTAGGAGAGTGGTCGGAAAGTTTATGCCTAAGTTTGAAGGGCCATGTAGAGTGTTGGAGGTTCTGAATAACAATTTAATCATTTGGAAGAAGGTAAAAGGGTCACAGTTAATATCGACCAGGTGCGTGTGTACCATCCACGACAATACGACACGATTAGTTTGGATAGTCATGTTGAGACTCTATATGAAGGTCAAAGGTCTAGTAATGGGTCAAGTAGATCGCACCCAGGAAAACTCAAAGGATCTAGGACAGCCTCGAGTGAGGAAAATAACGGCTGTAAATCAAATAAGGGTAATGCCGGATGGGAGGATCCGAGATTGAAACATAAAGTAAGGTCAAATGGGTCAGTGGACAGGAAAGATTTAAAGAGGTCCAAAATTTGCAGAAAAAGATCTCTGAAGGGGTACGAACATAGGAACCAGAAAAGACCAACCCCTGAACCAAAACAGGGGATAAAAAGATTAATTCCGTCCTCGGTTTCATCTCGAAATTATAAATATAGAAGACCTAATAATCCCTCCCAGGGATCACAGTCCATTGCAGGTTTCTCACATCAAAGAGATAACAGGCAGGGCAAGCCACCTACAGAAGGAGCAAAACAAGAAAGGTGGACAATACGACAAGGCCCTGAGACAAGGACAACTAAAAGCGGAACCAACAGGGCAGCTGAGAGGAGAACAGTCCGGTCTAAACAGGCGACAGCAGTGAGACCTTGTTCTTACTACCTATGCAGCCGAGTAAAACAGCCTGAAGGAATTCCAGAGGAGCGGAGGAGCATCGGAATCGATAGTATCCCACAGAAAAACATCAGAAGAAGTAGCCTCCGTATGGAAGCCTTAAACGGAGATCCGGTGGATAGGAGCGAATAGAGGACAAAGAAAAAATCAGGTTGTATCGTTTCTTTTTTTTCTACTTTCGAACAAGTGGTCGGAAGAATTATTGCAAGAAAGCAAGTCATGGGCAGATTTTTAATTTAAGAAGCCAAGCAAAAGTGGACACTACAATGAGTGTGATTTTTCTTGATGAGAAAAAATCAGCTATTGTATTAATTTTTTTGTATAAATATGGAGAAAACATTTGTAAGAATGCAATTGTTTACTTCTATGTATGACTTCGCTAAGATGCGACAATTCCTTTGGTTGTTTGTTTTATTGTTTTTTTGAAAAATGTTTGAAATTGTATGTATATGTATGTGTATATTTTGTCTTGCATCTGGTGACTTGGGACGCGGCGTAATTAGGTAGGGCTAACATTTAATACTAACAAACGCAGCATGCATGAAATGGGAATCTTAAGGAGCCAGATGCTTCGATTGATGTATATGAAAATGTTATGTAAAAAATGAAGGAATCTGTATATACTATAGATGTTTGTTTTTTCACACAAAGAAAATCTCATTTCAGGGTAGCTGACCCTAAGCATTGTATAGTGAGCAACGAATCAAGGTGGAAGTCCGAATATGGTTGTATAATTATATAAGTAATAATTATATAAGTAATTAAGGAAACCACGTAGGCATGTTTTTTATCATTTCGGTGGTTTTTCCCTCGCCTCTTAGCCAAATGGGCGTGGCGTAAGGAAATTTAATTCTGTAAATGTTACGTCTTTTAAAGGGCAGTTTTAGGTCGTAATTTTTTTTTCTTTCCTTAAGGAAGGAGAATTTGTAAAGTATCCGATTGGGAGATATATATATTAAAGTCGTCGGGACTATAAATCATGTCTAGAAATTAATACGTAATTTATTTTCAGGCCGTTTGTGACCTTCAAATAAATTCCGTTTTCTTTTGAGGGGTCAGTGACGAATCTGTACGGAACCTTTCCACTAATCTTCTTAGGCGTCTTTTTTGGGGAATATAAATTCGCGTTTATTTCCAATCAACTTCAAAAAGATGAACGGATATTCAAATTAGATGAGGTATTTAAGTTGAGCGTTGTGAGGTAGCAACGTAGGTGATGGAAGGCTATTGAGCCAGCAACTTTAACCGCAATATTAGAGGCTTCCAAGATATTTGAATAGTGTAGAATTGCTGTGAGATTATAAGGAAGTTCCAGAAAGCTGATATAGCCAACGGTAAATATAATTTACTTACGCTTAAAAGAAGCGTTAGTTTTGTCAAATTAGTTAAAGTTAATGTGAGAGTTAAGAATTTGAGTACGTGTATTTTCGACCTATTTCGGCAGACCTTACTTGATCTTGAGCGTAATTATTAATTGGTTGCATCATTCGTAATTTAAATTATTATAAAGGTAAATCCCTTTATTGGACGTAACATAAAAGTATTATATGTTATCAGAGATTTTTTTGAGAAAACTATAATAATAAAATAAATATTATTATTATTCAAAAAATGGCTCTTAGTGGTTCTTTTGCCTCAAATTAATTTGGTGTTCAAGGTGAGTCCCAGGGTTCCACAGATTCTAGATTATACGTTAGAAAATATATACATTAGAAAAGAATAATTTACCTATAAATCTGATAAATAAATAAAAAACTTTCATAAAATATATTTCAAGTTTCAAGTTTTGAATCGTTTAGATTTGTAATGATATTATTCAAAACCAATTTTAAATAATTTTTTTATGCGTTTCAAATAAATATTATGCCTAGGTAAAATATTTAAAAATCAAACAAAATTTTTATTAAAAAATATTTTACATTTAACATACTTTGAATGCTAAAATCTTCATGGAAATGATTTAAACCATAATGTAAATAAATAGGATTTTTCTGTAGTAGTTATGTGAACTATTAAACATGTGCATAAAAATATATAGAATAAAAAATGAAGTAAAGAGTGTTTTTTTTTCCAGGTATAGAAGTTTAAGTTGGCATTACTTTCCAAGATGGCGACCAATTTAACAGCTATCAAGTGATTTATTCTCAGTTTGGTTTGGCAATTCATCAAACGATCATCAAGGCGTAGATTCGTCGAATGGGCCCAAAACGAGATTGCCTTTTGTTCCCGATTTTCATAAGCGAATTTTGTTTAGCGATGAAGCGCACTTCTGGTTGAATGGCTACGTCAACAAACAAAAACTGCCGCATTTGGAGTGAAGCTAATCCACAAGTGTATGTCGAAACACCGTTACATCCAGAAAACTGACTGTTTGCGCGCTTTATGGGGTTGGTGGAATCATTGGTCCGTACCTTCAAAAACGATGAAGGTCACAACTTTACAGTCAATGGTGATCGGTATAGAGCCATGATTACTAACTTTTTCATTCCTGAATTGAACAATCATGATGTCCAGGAGCTGTGGTTCCAACAAGACGGCGCAAACATGTCACACAGCTCGTGCCACAATCGATTTATTGAAAGACACGTTTGGTGACCGCCTAATTTCACGTTTTGACCCGTGAATTGGCCTCCAAGATCTTGTGGATTTAACACCGCTAGACTATTTTCTGTGGGGCTATGTAAAGTCATTGGTCTATGCGGATAAGCCACAAACGCTTGACCATTTGGAAGACAACATTCGCCGTGTTATGGCCGATATACGGCCACAAATGTTGAAAAAGTCATCGAAAATTGGACGTCCAGATTGACTTACATCCGGAGCCTGTGCCGTGGCAGTCCTATGCCAGAAATCATATTTAAAAATGTAATGCCACAAGATTATCTTTCGAATAAAAAAATTCATGTCAATCGAATAATACATCGTTGTTTTATTGCAATTTAAAAATTATATACCTCTAAAAACACCCTTTTATAAGGAAGTACACATGCATATTGAATAATATACCAATTGATAATTGAATATTTAAATAAATAAAACAGTGAACAGCACAACACTAATCTAATTGGCTTTAAATTTCTTTTATTTTACGATTATCCTTCACCGTTAAAATTTCTTCATTGCGCTTTTTTGAATAATCATTTAAGCCATTGCTATTCCCGAATGTAATGAATATTTTTTAAAATATGGAAATACAGGGGTGTGTTAAATTTCCTTTACAAGGTGAATAAAACGATATATTGCA